>VWYK01119892.1:2344-19580 GCA_013399775.1 Semnornis frantzii
ATGTATGAGTGTTTGTTTCGATGACTTGAGCAAGGCCACATCACAAGAAGCAGCTTTGTTTATTCTCAGATGGTGTGAATGGCATTGATGCAGATGGGATTGCTCGATGGGAGAGCAGAATGAAGGACTAAAATAATCTTTCTGTGTCACCCTTTAGTCCCCTTCTGACCAGAGGTGCTGTGACTGAACATCACTATTAAAGTGTTTGTGTTCATTGCAAGTATTAGTTTTGGTGCCTACAGGAAGTACTCGATTGTTCAGCTTAAGCTCTAATAGCTCATTGGTGGCAAGGGCTAGGGAGTGAAATTTCATTGTAGAGCAAAGTAGTGTAGGAGAATTGTTCAGCTGTGCTGCTGCTGGGTTGTGCATCCCCATAGGATCCCTGCATTTAAATGCTCTTCCTAAGAGGACTGGGCTGCTTTTTGAGTAGGAGTGAAGTAACAGAAGTTCTCAAGGCTTGGGGCAGAAGCAGAAATTTACAACTGCTGGTATTCCCAAGACCTAATGCTGGATGAATCTTTAAGATAAGTGGCTGATGTTTGTGAAGAAGGGCACAGGGTCTAGATATGTCCTCTCTTAGGCTTCTGGCAGCAGACATGAACTACTGGTTTAAATTAAAGTTACGGTCTCCCACAAAGGACAAATTATCATGGAGGCTGCCTTTGATAAGATATCCTTTGTGAGAGAGGTTTAATGTCTTCTCATCTGCACCGCTCTTCAAGATAGTGTTTGCCTTGCAGCGCTTTTTCACCCCTGTTCAGAGAGTGCAGTGCTTTCAATAATGAAGAAGGTTAAGGCAAGGAGAATTTTCACACCATTGAACTTAGATACCAAAGATTTAGCTGTAGACAAAGGACAATTCAGAGCATTTTCCATTGATTGCATGTGAAATCCTAATATAAATAAATACTTGACTGTAATGCCTAAAATTAGATTCCTTCCCCTATATTTTTGTAAGTTTACGAACATTCCACCCCTCTCTATTTAAAAGGTCAGGAGCATTGGCAGCCCTAGTCTTGAATTCCATAGAAAACGGAACATCTGTTACGGCTTTTTGAGTGCAAGGTTTTGCTTTTAATTTTAATTTTCATTGTCTTTTAAGTACAGAACTGGTAGCACAGAGCATCTCCTGATTCGGAAATGGAGGAGTAACAATTTCTGAAATCTTTAACTCACAAGCCTCTGTGCTTTTCCAGGAGTGTGGTCTCCATCTTCTGTCCTGCTGTAGGAAATTGGAGGATCCTCCCCAAACATCACCCCATTATATTTATTTGTAGATGGATGAAGTTCATGAGGATGAGCCCTCATGATCAGAATTGCTAATACATCCCATATTTTTATATTGCCTCTGCTGGCAGATGGACAAGTGATTTGCCTTGGGATAAATTCTATAACTATGTGATAAGGTTAGTCACAAAGTCAATGGACTGTTTCCCATGGATCGAAAGAGAAATGCTTCTGTGATGTAATTTTTGAGTCCTAGGGAATAGTTGGCTGGCGAGAGGGGAGCGTGCATGCTAAGTTATGGACATTAAGATAATTAGACTTTGATCCTTGCACTTGTCATCAGCTTTTGCATCCTGAAAATTTGTGAGCTAGACTTGGTTTTTACTTTAATTAGTAAACCCTTATGCTATTAGAGCTACATCTATTAATTTTACATTAGGAGCACCACTGTACCTGGGCACACACTACACCTAGGTTTGAGGGAGTGAGGGAGCCCATGGAGTTTTGGTATCCATAGTCAGGCTTCATTTTGAGACAGAGCTTATAGTCCGTAAAGGCTTTTGTAGCTATCTCCTTTCAACTCTAGGAATGTAAATTATAAACTCTTTGTCTAGTTGATTTTTAATTGGGATCACTTGTTGGAGGACATGGCTGCTGCTTTTCTGACATTTGAGAACTGAGTGAGGTTGGAGACTGCCTGCAGTGCAGCTCACTGGTGGTGGTGTTCTCAGCCATTTTTCTTGGTGATTTGCTTTGGCACAGAGGTTTGCTCAAGCCCAAAGAGTCTGGCATACTTTGGTTAAGCTGGCTTACACATGTTTTCACATGCTTTGAACTGAGGAGAAAAAGACATTAAACCCCATTGTTTTGCCCTGGACAGCAGGGAAAGTCAGGAGCCTAGGGGAAGGTAAGCGAGTTCACCCTAGCCTGCAGGTGAGCAGGGAGTTGCAAGAGCATGGCCCTGCAGCACCCTTCATCTTGGCTCAGGACCCACCCGCTGGTGTATCTGCATCCTGAACTGCAGTGTCACAGTGTGCAGCATGATGGTAACTGCTCCCAGAGCAGAGCAGAGTTACAGCAGAGGTGATCTGACAATGTTGCTGCTAAGAGTGAGGTGATCCCTACCTCAGCCTCATGCTGGCACCAGCTGCCCTCGTAATGAGCTGCTGCCACTTACTCTAAACCTATTTTGAGGCCGTTCTGATCATCCAGCACTGTAACCATTCTCTGCAAGGTAAGTGAAGCAGAAATGTCAGTACAGGGGTCAGAAGCACAGAGGAGGATGCAAGAGAGGAAGCAGGACTCTGCATCTGGTTACATGTGTCAAAACCTCCTCTCTGTCCAACGTTTAGTACAACTTTTTTCTTTACTGCTCTAATTTAGCCTAAATAAAGGATGCTTAGCTAAGAAGCTACCACTTTTAGGAATGTGTACGAACTAAAGGGTCATTCACATCCATGACTGCTTTTTGGCATAGTGCTTCAATACCACTGTTTAGCCTGCAGGCCAGATGACCTTGTGCATTCTCAGCCAACTGCTGTTTCCCTGAAGATTTATGTTCTAGCAGCCACTGTAAAGTTTATTTTTTTTCCCCCCATCCAAGCATTTTTGGTTTTCATTCTGCATCTGAAAATACTCCTTAAAGCAGTTCTAGAGGGATGGTTCATGTACTCTGTGCCATACAAAGAAAAAGGCATTTCATTAGGGAAATTGCCGTGTTGTCCATGCAGCTGACAGCAGCTTTCAGAAACACCAAATTTACTCAAAACTGGGCTAAACCACTTCTAGGAAACATTGTATCCTTTGGGGCCCTCCCCATTGCGTTCCAAGCTCTGTAATAGCTGGCACCTCAAAAGAGATTATAGAGAACTGCCTACTTAAAATCAAAGCACCATACTATTGCTCTCAAACTTCTGTTCTGAAATGGTGAGTGGTCAAGGCAGGACGAAGTTTTCCAGCACTTGCTTGGAGTGGCTCACCCTGGCGTTGCACACATGAGCACTGCTCCCTTGCAGGCTCTTGCCAGCAGCACGTTTAGCCCAGGAACTGTGTCCTTTGGCCATATGAGTGTGCATGCTCCTGTACATGCCTTTCTGTGCAATTAACCAACGCCCTCTTAGTCACTGGAGTTTTTCTTGAAGCAAATCCTCTCTGCCTTGACTGCACGTTTCAGCCAGCTCCAATTGTTCATTGAGACAATACCACACCTCCCAGCCTGTCCAGCTGCAAGTCACTGACAAGTTTGGCACAGGCAGGATGGCAGCATGGCCTTGACCTTCTGCCAGTGTAAGATGAACGATGGGTTGGGTCTGGGCAGTCCCAGGCTGGCTGAGGGCAGTGAGCCAAAGCCAGGCACAGACACTGCTGGTTTCACAGTTGCTGGGACCTAAGACAACACTGGCATTGGGGGAAAAAAACATTTCCCATTTACAGAGTTCATGTCAGTGCAATGCATGTCTTCGGGTGGCCCTAGTTCCCTGCCCTGGCAGCTGTCAGGAATTAGGTGGAGGAAGGTGGCTGATATATTAAAGCGCTTAAAGGCAGGAAGAGAAGTGAGGCCCTCACATCCATCTATTGTAAAGTTGCCACTTTAGCATCCTGAGCCCATGGGTGTTAAATGGGCCGTGCTTAGCTGAGTCATGGAAAAGAAGGGTGAAAACAAGTATGGGGAGCCTTGTCCCAGCTGAGGTGCCCTTGGGGACTTCCAGAAACAACTGCAAATCCTTCACAGCCACACGTTCCTCCTCCCCTTGCCAAGGGCTAGTTTCCTACAAATACCTGTTCAGTTTTGGGCCCCTTACTACAAGAAGGACTGGAGTGTGTCTAGAGAAGGGCAGCAAAACTGGTGAAGGGTCTAGAGAACAGGTCTTAAGAGGAATGGCTGAGAGAACTGAGATCTTTTAGTGTGGAGAAGAGGAGGCTGAGGGGAGACCTCATTGCTCTCTACTAGTTGAAGGAAGGTTGTACTGAAGTAGGGGTTCATCTCTTCTCCCTAGTATCAAGTGATGGGACAAATGGAATTGGCCTGAAATTATGTCAGGGAAAGTTTAAACTGGGTATTGAGACAATTTTTATTGACAGAGTGGTCAGGCATTGGAATAGGTTGCCCACAGAAGTGTTGGAGGCACCGTTCCTGGACACGTTCAAGAGACATGTGGACATGGCGCTTTGGGACGTGGTTTAATGGTCATGGTAGTGTTAGGCTGATGGTTTGAATTGATTATCTTGGAGGCCTTTTCCAAATGAAACCGTTCTATGACTCTACGTGCATTGAAAGGGTTGAGGGGTATTTGTTTCCTGGAAGGCATATGGAGGGTTAGGTATGTAGGAGATGGTTGACTGCTCACTCGACTGAAAAGGACACACCTCAACAAGAGCATTTGCGTAGACTTAGACACCTCAGCTGCTCTTCCATTAGGCATAAGTTAGCACAAAGGCCTTGAATACTCCCTTGCCTTCTATAAGAAGAAGAGGAAGAAGGAAACATAAAATACAGACCCAAAGAGCGTCCATTTCTGCTTGCTGCCTGTCCACGTGAACCGTTTCAGTTCTTCTGGAGCCAGCACCATCCCACTGTCTGCTTGGTAATCCTGGAAGAGAACAGAAACACATTACCCTATTAGGTGTTAACTCTCAACAGGTACTTTTACAGTGGGATCAATTACTCTTCAACCTGATTTTCAGCATCGTTTTGGTTGTTTATACCCAGAGAGCTCTAGGAGACAGTGGCTCTGTGCTACTGGAGATGCTGCAGTGCTCAGTTATTTAATGATGCCTTTTCCAACTGTCCTTGCTTTGAGGTGTCTTTGGGATGCAACAAACACATGCCATTAATACACACAGAGAGTGTTAAAAGAAAGGTGTCTAAATCCAAAGTGAACCTTCTGGCCAGCTTCTAGTTCAGCCCTGTGTGAAACTCCATGCCTTTCCCACCTCCCACCACTTCATGCATATGCCTGGGTCACTAAGAGCTTCCCCCAACCGCTTACCCATGCCTACGACCACGAGAACAGTATATGTATACGTTTCCCTAGCTTGTCTACCTGATAACAGGACTTAGTCCTACTGGGAAACCTCTGACGGAAATGTGACCCACAATTCTCATTTGTACACTACTGTTCATATGGAAACACAAATCCATGGGGGTTTTAGTGATTTTCCCACACAAGTGGGACACAGGTGAGACTTTACCAGCTGTACTTTGCAGACCTACTGGCACAGGACACTTTTTTTATCAGGGAACAAGTGTTTGAAGCCTGTCGCATGGTCAGCAAGAATCTGCTGACCCCAATTTGCAGGACAGTGGGATAACGCCATGCTGCAAGGACAGCTACTCTCACAACTCCTATCAGTAGGGCTGGCAAAGCAGTAAAACCCCATTGGGATTCTCTCCGTCTCACAAATAAACAGCAAGAAACAGTGAACCACTTGGTACAAGAGTCACTTACATTAAATACAAGCGTTTCCTTGATGGGAAGCTCTTCAAATGTCTTTATGCGCTGGGGAGGTTTTATCGGGAATGTGTTTATGTATCTGTTCAACAAGAAAAGCAGGACAGTTTTTGGTGAGAGTGTGAAGTGCGTAAGCAGGAAGCGCTGGGTGTTTCTCTGTTCCTTTAAGCAGTTGCCTAACTGTCATCAAGGTAGTTTACACAAAAGGGACTTGTTAACTGTACTCCACCCAAACATCACTTCCCAACCTTGGGGTGCACACAGCTGCTTCTCTCACAGCACCTGGTCCCAGTGACCTCATAGTCCCTCTGGGCAGCAGCACCTCTGAGGTCTGTCCTAGCCCAGTGGGATCCCAGTGGTGGTGTCTGGTGAGACGCTCAGGCCACATGAGAGAGTGTCCTCGCCTGTCCAAACCAGGCTATGCAGCAAGCTACAACACCCAACCAACAAACACAATCTTAGTCTTGCTTATCTCACCTGATGTTCTCGGTGCTTCCACAATTTGAAGTCGGAACAGAAAATTTTTCATTGCACAAAGGATCAGATGCAGGTGGAAACCCACTTTCTGTTGTAAGTACTGCATTGAGAGGTATGTAGTCTTTGCCTTCCTAAATGCAAATAAGCAGTGAAGTGTTATTCCTGAGACCTTGTGGTTGGTCACCCCTGCCTCTGTGATGGGCATGACATCGGTACCTGCTGGACATTTGCTTGCAGCAGGTCACCCAGCTTTTTCACGAGCTCAGAGAACCTTGGTCTGTCATTGGGGTTGCTTCTCCAGCAGTCCAGCATGATTTGGTAGCTGTAAGGATGAAATTAAAATAAGCATAGGGTGGGTTTACAGCTCACTTGGACTCAAGGTAGTGCAGTCTCTTACAGTTTGTCATAAAGCTAACTCTTCAGCCTGCCTGATTTTTCAAAGGTGCTCTCCCACACCATTGGGGCCTCTTACTAAAAGAGTACACTTTCCACAGAAAAAGCAAAAAAAAAAAAAAATTCTTCCTGTCAGACACTAGGAAAACTACATCAAAAGAATAATTTAGCTAACCAACCATACTTTATTTTTATATTCCTAATTAAGCATTAAACCTTTGTATTAAGCATCTATTAACTAGCAATGTTTAGGTTAAGGCATCCTAAGATGACTTATATAAATGTGTCACTTCCTGGTATTGGTTGAGTCAAGCTTTCCTTCCTGTAATAAAATATGTGGAAGAGAAGGGGGGTGGGGGGTGGAAAGCTCTTATCTCCTATCAATAGGATAATAAAATAAACCAGTGGGTAATATTCCCAGATAGGCATGGCTGGCTTGCATCCTTTTTCTCTTTGCAGGACTACTTTTTGGGAAGTGTTGCTATTTAGAGTTATGACGTAGCACTCAGAAGGCACCAAAGACACCCTTCATGTAGTTGATTTTACCTACAGAGGTAAAATACCCTGGATGTGTTCGTGCCCCTGAATGGTTTTTGCCATGGAGTGGTGTGCTGTAGGTGTCTCCCTAGGCAGGGAAGAGGAGCTATAAACTTAGCATCTCATTTGGACCTCCCTAGGCCTCTAAAAAGGTGTTAGCCATGCAACAGCAGTTGAAGGCTGCACCCGAAGGCAAGGGACCTGGGAGTGACAACTGATGTCATGATGGAAGGACTCAGACAGACTCCCCCATAGGACACAGTCTGGGAGGCTGTGGGTCCCTGTCAGCTTCCTCTGCCATCAGACATTGTCTCCGGGAAAGGGTGGGCCCTTGTCACCCGAGTGTTTGCAAGGAGGCCTCTGCTGGAGCTTCCTAAGTCAAGACAATGTTAATAATGTCACATTCCTCCAGCACTTATCTGTGTGTGCATTGGCAAGTGTTAAACCTGGAGAGGACTGAATGACCTTCCTCCTCTGGGCTGCTCGCTCAGCTCCGCTTGGAGCCCAGCCCTGGTGGTGCCCTGGGCTTCAATCCATGTCCTTCCTCAGCCTCACAGGAGGGCCAAGGTAGGGTGTGAATGCAAGAAGATGCTGAGGACAGCAAGCAGTATTGAATTGTTTCTCCTTGTACATCTTTTGCAAGGCAGCCCAGGAGGGCAGCAGTAGACAGGGCAAGCAGAGAAAGGCATCTTACATCTCCTCAGTCGCTTGCTCCGGGGCTCGCATTCTTGTGCCTTCCTTTAGTCTGCTGCAGAAGTCTTCATCTATTTGGACTCCAGGGTAAGGAGAGGCACCTGGAGGAAACAGTGGGAGAACAAGGTCATACATGTGTGAGGCTGGATGCTTGTGACTAGCCTGGACCTTATTCATACCCCTCAAACACTTAGGAGTGTACCCCTCTGCAGGGTCTGTCCTGTGCCAGCTGCCACAGGTAGGGAACTACTGCTGCTGGTTCTCCAAGCCCTGGTCCTTGAAGGAAGGCAGGGCTAAACCCAGCACTATTGGTGGTGCTTGCCTGGCAAAAAACACACTTGAATTTGACTTGAAAACATTGTTGAAGAACAACCAAGTCTGATCTCTATTCATTCAGACAATCCCAAATTCTAGTAAGCAGGCTATCAACAACCTCCAAATGCTCAAAGCCACCTTGAGAATAAAATCAGATCATAATACATTTGCATTATTTTTCTATTTTCTATGTTTTTAAGCTGCAGCCTGGTCATACTGTTGTTCTGGGGCTTTTTTGCTAAACACACACATACACACCAGAGGGGGAAAAAAAAAAAGAAAAAGGGGGGGGGGGCGGAAATGAAAGAAAAACAAAAAAAGATCTTTCAGAGAGTCAGTCAGTCACCAGGTTCAAGGAGCCAGGGCTTTAAGAAAAAAATAGCAGGTATTATGAGGCTGACCATAAAATCACAAGAGTTGACAGGCTGACCAACAACACGTATTTAAACTAATAAATGATTGATTGTCCTGAGAACTGTATAGTATTGTTTCCTCTGCTCTTCGCATCTTTTGTCAACCTCTATGCTGAACCCAATTAAGATTCTTCTATTTCGACAGTCATTGTTGTTCCCTCTCAGTGTACATCTTGTATCCTGCCTTTTCCACCTGAAGGAAAGAGGGGAAAAAGCTTCACTGGGCTTCAATTTCAGATTGCATGCTCTAGTTCATCCTGCAGCATCTCTGCAGATGCTTGTTTGCCTGCTATGTCCAGCAGCAGGGGAGGGGGAGTGCTGGGTCCCTCCTGCACTTAAGGGGACTGCCTGGTCTCAGACTGGAAATGGAGGTGACACAGTCTAAGATATGCAAAAATCTGTTTCTTTGTGTGTGTGTGTGTGCGCACGCGTTCAGCTTCCTTTCTCCTTCAAAGGAAGTAACAAGCTATTGAGGGAGCACCCAACCCATATCTTGAATGCTATCCGTGGCACAGGAGACAATGCCTCAGCCACTGGCAGCCGCTGACCCAGGCTCACAGTCCTCTGTTATCCCATAGGGTTACATATAAAAAAACCCCACTTAATATTTTGCCCAATTTTCCTGATTTGTGCCATCAGTCAGACAAAGCACTGTAGCTTCTTTGGCTCGCTGCCCCACATCTCTGTCAAGGGTTTATCAGCTGTGCTATCCATTAAGCCTGGCAGCCTGACAAGTCAGCTTTCAGTGCTTTTACAAGTACCAACATTTCCATTTCACAGAGGCATGATACACATAGTTCACCCTTCTTCCCCACACGCCACCTGTCCCTGATTTAGGTCTTCCTTTATCAAAGACCTGGCAAAAGCTCATTGAAGGTAGTAGGTGTTTTTTTCCCCAAGCCGAAGCCCTCACTGCTGAGTCCAGCTCCCAGGGTGCAGAGTTGACGTACCCAAGGAAAATATCTCCCACAGCAAGACCCCATAGGACCACACGTCACTTTTTGTATTGTAGATTTTATCAAATATGGATTCTGGAGCCATCCACTTGAGAGGAAGTCGAGCCTGGAGTAAAAGGGACAAACCTGACTATTAAATTCAAAGCCAAAAAGAATTTCATCGTAGATGAATCAACTATATATTGTTATGTAAATAATTGCCATTCAAACAGGAACCTGTGGGATTTCCTTACAGGCAGCCAAGATAAACCCACACTCATTCAGACACTTTCTTAACAAACTGTTGGGGTAAGAAACTGATTTTAAAATATGTATGGCACAAAACACCAGACATTGGAAAGTTGTGGCCAGAGAGATGAAGCCTCCTCTTTGTGAGAATGTGGGGACATGCAGGACTAGAGGTCTCTTGCCAGCTTCCTAGCGGCAGGGGACAAAACCCTACATCCAAGCACAAATCATTTTGTGGTGGTTTTGGAGATGTTCCCAGGGAAATTTTCAGGGGCTGTTTTGCAGGAGTATACAAGTAACTCCTGGAGCCTCCTGAGCACAGCCTGCTAGGGTATCCTGAGCAACACTCAAGTTATGTGAACAAAGTTCCTCAGCTAATAAGTAATGCTGTCGGTTTTGAAAGCTCTTTACAGATGAGGATATAGCTGGCAGGTGTGTGAGACCACCAGAAGGAGACTTTTTCATGACCCCTATGCCCATACCAAATTCCTATGGCATCATGGTGGTGAGTGCAGACAGTTTGCTGGCCCAGCCTTCGTAGCAGGCCTGGCAGGGTGCTCACTGCTTGCTGTTTGCAGCAGAAGCAAAAAATATAACTGAACAGGCCCTGAAGGCAGCAAGTCCAGCTCAGCTCCTTGAGGCAATGCAAGCAGTACCTGGCCCTGGTGTGGATGCACCAGGGGACAGGCATTTTGATTGGGTGAGACTGGTTTCCTTGGAGGCAGCTTACTGAGCTAGGGGGTTATGCTGAGCTAGCCAAGAAAGAAGACTAAAAATGTCTGAAGTATTACCAGGGCAAAACTGTGAAATGGTTTCTTTGTCCAAGCCTTATGCCTGAGGTTAGAAATGCTGTCCAGATCTACAAAGCATCTGGATCACTCATCTTCACATAAAAACCACGATAGCTTCCAAGTTCTTTTGACTTCAGGAAATGTGAATGACTACAGAAGATTTTGGTGGACAGTTTGAAATTATGTGTTATAAACATTTGGGTAAGTAAACACTATCTTGACTTACATCTCCTTTTCTCACATAGTCAGGATTCTTATAAATATCTCTTGCGAGGCCAAAATCACAGATCTTCACGACATTGTTCTCAGATAAAAGGATGTTTCTGGCTGCCAGGTCACGATGAATGCACTACAATAAAACAGTTCCACAGTCAAACTGCATTTCCTCAGTTGTGCCCACCATTTCCTGACCACCTCACAGATTCTTTCATGATAATAATAATAATAATAATAATAATAATAATAATAATAATAATAATAATAATAATAATGCTGATAATGATGTCAATGTTACTATTATTACTTGAGAGATCAGTTTAATATTTTTTTAGAGAAGTTGACTATGGTTTACACAAAGTAAATATTGTAAAATGGCAACCCTTGAAAAAAAAGCACCAAAGCTTCCCAAATCCAGAAAGTGATAGATTTTTAAACCCCTTGACATTTGCAGGGAAAGAGCTGATTCATTTGGAGCTCCCTGCTTAATGTATGTTGATATTAATAAAAAAATCCCACCACACTCAGAAGATCTTCCCTGAATAAATGAGTTTGACTCACTGCCTTCAGCCATGATCCTGTGTTTATGGACTATGGAGACTTGGATAAACACACCATTATATTTATAACACCAAGAGGAAAGCAGCTCTTCCTTTGGGAGCTTTCCCAAGGAAGGTATCACTAAAACGTTGATGTGATCTCACCTCTGAATCTCATCCTTCTGCAGGGAAAAATCCTTGGCTCAAGACTCACCTTTCTGGAAGAGAGGAATTCCATGCCTCTGGCCACTTGAAAGCTGTAAGAGATCAAGTCCTCCATGGTGAGGGGAAACTTGTAGAGTTCATCAGCATCTGCAAAGGTGGAAAGTGCAGTTAGTTACAAAGACTGCTCACAAAAGTATTTCCCCCCCCCTTACTGACCCTATTACTCCCATAAATTCAGTCTTCATAGAGTAGCATTCAAAGGTCAACTCACTGTCGCTGTAAACAAAAATAGTGCTTGCTTTATACCCTGTGCTTTGGACACTGTTGCGTTTTCTCCAAAGATAAGAAGCAGTCAGAAGAAACAATCACACATTTTCCTGTCAGATTTAGTAACCCTGGAAATAATCTTTTTTTAAATCTTCTACCCTCTGGACATGACCCTGTGAGCGTCTCCCACGGATGTTTATTAGGGTGATAAATGAGGAAAAAAATTTCAGGGATGCACACTATGTTGTAAAAATATCACAGACTGTGTAGGGACAGGAAGGAATTAATACCTACCCTCTTCATCCTCCTCCACATCACTCAGGCTTTTATCTTCCTGGAACCCAGAGCTGGCAAAGCTCTCGCTGCTGGTGACACTGGCCAGCCTTTGTTTTTTGCCTTCCACCGACTCAATATCCTTTTTCTCTTTCATTGGCTCTCCTTGCAGAGAGGAGTCCTTCAAACAAACAGAAGAGAAGAGGTGCTACATCACAGCAACAGAGTGGGTGAGGGAGGAACCAGGTCAGACTTCTGTCACCTTTCCACTGGGAGAAAATGCTGGTCTGTGGCACATGTGGTCACATCTTCCACCGGCACAGATGTCCAAAGCAACTGCGGCAGAGGGAGAGTGGTGCCAGAACTGCACTCTACCAAGGCTGATATCCTCAGAGGGCACAGTGGATTGAGGCACGTGATTTTGGGGCAATCAGAGTGGTCAGCTGCCTCTGATGTGGTGAGGGTTTTCAGGGTTCAGAGATGGACACATCTCTTGGTCTCTCACTCATCTCAGCCTGAAATAAGATGTTTGAAAGGGACTGCCTGTCTCTGGTAGTCAGAGAAGGAGCTTGGTGGGGTGAGTTGAGAAGGTTGTGCCCACAGCATAGGGCCTTCTCAAACTGAAGTGTTTCTATGTCCCCGCGCAGCTTTGGTGTTGGCTGTAAGACCCTCCAATGAGGAGTGAGGACACTTTGTATTTGAAATAGAGCTGCTGCTAGAAATGACTACCTCTATTCCCCAGTGCCTTTAAACACTGCTTTCATATTATGGCCAGTGATGATTTGATAAGACAGATAAAACACTGTTTGAAGAATGCTTTGCTGCTGCTACACAGACAGCAGCCTAGTGTATGGCCTTACTTTTGTCCCACTCTTCCCTCTCTTGTCCTGTGACTGCTGTCTCCTGCACACTGATACAGAGTTGTGTGCTGGAGCACTGAGTTCCTCATTAGGGAAAAGGTGAACAATTCTCCATGGGGTGGACCCTGCGCAGCCATGATCCCCACTGAGCATCCTACACCAGCAACTGCACGCTGCAGGAGGTGGCTGCTGTGTCTTATTCAGATGCCAACAAGGACAGCCTTAGGAACAGAGACTCAGCCAAAGCCCTTTGGAGGGGGATGTTCTCCTAAGTTGCTCTCCTGCAGAGCCCTTCCAAGCAATCCCCAAGATGCTGTTGACGTTTAGGCACAGTTGAGCAGGGGATTCATGGAATGTTGTTCTGGCTACAGACTCCTAAATCCCACTTCAGAGCCCTTAATCCTTTGAGGGAGTTTAATGAAAGTGCAACAAGCAGCAATATAGTTGGCACATTTTGGTTCAGGTTTGTAATAAGAAACCCACCACAGAATTGATTTAGATGGCTGTGGGATGGCAGACAAGACTATAAAACTTTTCCATGTGATAGTCCTTTTCCTCACTTAACAATGAGATTACTTGGAAATCTCTGAATGTTAGAGTGTCTTGGAACATGAGATTTTAATGGCGTTACCTCAGTTGTGTTCTTGGCAGTACTGAAATCAGTGGGCAAAACCACTTCCTTCAGCTTCGCTGACACCAGCTTCTGAAGTGACCCCAAGCTCAGCAGGAATAGGATTGTCAGCAGTGGGGTGAGGGCATATGGGGACACTTTGGATAGGATTCATTTCCTCTCCCTTTAGATGGCTCCATCCAAATTACTCACAGCAGTTTCCTTGCAGTCAGGGAAGAGAAATTAGTCCTTTCTTGGCACAACACACCCCACACCAAATATTGAAATAGGTGAGGTGAACAGCACCCATAAGCTGTTTTTCTCCTTTGGTATAAGAGAGAAGGAGGCTAGCTCAGAGGCTGACATCTGTATTACTGACCATCATGTTAGACAAGATGAACCCTACCAGAGGCATCTGTCTTCTCACCTTGATAGGGCAGAAAAAATTCCTCTTACTCTTCAAGTAGTTTGATAAATTCCCATACTTGCAGTATTCAACAATCACCATGAGGGGCCCTGGGCAAAAGCAAAGTGTATTTTGAGCAGCATGAATACAAGGCAGCATCAGTTCCAAGAAGAACAGTCTTCTATGCCCGTAGCTATAAACTGAGTCCTGAATAACAATATGCCCTCTTGAAGTAGAAGGCTACTTGAAGGACACTGGACATGTTAGCAAAACAACACTGTTTCTGGAAATTAGGGAAGAGACCAGTTTTTGAAAGCTGGATCATGAACTTGTCTCCTGAGGGACCCTCTGTTTCTTCTTTGGGCAGTCTGCGTTCAGACTTGAGTCCTGCAGCCCACACATGCTTGTTGAACTAAAATAGATGACATATCTAAAACAAGTGATCACTAATACTGGCCCTTTGATTTTTCTTAGTGGAATATCATGAAGGATTTTCAACAGGCAGTTGCCTTGTAATTCATTGTTCAGAGCCAGCAGCTCATATTCCTTGTTCCCAGCCTTTCCAGATCAGTTTGACTTGAGCTTGAGCTGTGAAGTGAGACAAAGTGGCACAGTCCTAAATTCGTGTCACTCATGTTGACACTAAAAGTTTAAGTAGAGAAAACTACTTAATTTCTAAATTAAATTACTAAAAATATATTTTTTTTCTTCCTTATTTTTTTCACCTCACCAACCACAGGATGAGCTCCAACATTTGAAGTTGATAGCTTGACTTCTGGACAAAAACACAACATGGCCAACTGACTTGCTGAAGGGGGGTGATCTAAACCCGTTTTCAGTTCAGTACAAATTTTCTTACCTCCATTTTTTGTGCAAGCTCCCAGCAAATTCACGATGTTGAGATGATGACCAATGTGGATCAGGATTTTCAGCTCAGTCATGAGTGCTTTGTACTCACTTGCTGTGGCCCCTTCTGTACGCACAAAATAAAATCAATGTGAAATGGTAAAAAATGATCTTTCTGAGCTTTACCACTCCTTGTTATTTTCTACTGAAATCACTTCTGCTACTGGATGTACTTCATGTATTGCTGTTCTTTTCTATGCCTCCCTTCTCAGCATCCACTGACTCGCAATAAAGAGTTAGCCACTAAACTTCCTCCCAGTAGACTGTTATATTTAGAGAAATTTTTTTTCACATGAATAATTTTGTTGTTTCAGCCAAAAAAACCAAATAAAAAGGGATTTTGAGGCTATAATTAACTCTTATCTAGATAAAGTAGATTTCAGCTGACCTGACTTCAGCTGTCTGAGTTATGTACTAGCCTGAAGTAATCAGCATCTTAAGGAATCAGTAGCTAGAGCACAGCATTTCCAGAGGCTGATGCAACCAACAGCTTTAGACACCTGTATAGGGAAGAGATGAACCACCCCTTGGTGATGTTTGGTTGGATCTGCTCATTGTAGAAGAAGGTTGGTGGATTAAGATAGACTAATGGAGCGAATTTCAATTGGTTACAGTTAGGCAACTGCCTCACCCTTACTAGTTATGTTCAGTATTAATGTTAGTAATACTAATGATATAAGCAATCTCACGACTAAACCCAAAATATTCTATTTAGTGTCTAGTGAAATTTATAATTCCCTCTGAGCATTTTTTTTCTGCAGAATTTTGTTTTGGTGAGAAAGCAAGAACATATTGTTTTGTGTAGATCCAGAAGGACTTTTCAGCTTAGTGACACCAAGAGTAAGAAGAACAGTGCGGTGGAAAGAATTAAAACTTAAAGGGCTTCATTTCGACATCTGAATGGTGGCTCCACACAAAAGCTGTCATCTACTCAGTGACATTCATCTGTATAGGTGGTGACATTTTCCCTCTACCTCATGGGAATTTTCTGAGGACAAAGCCCATGAATGACTGCAAAGTTTCTGGATAATTTAGTGAGGACACAATAAATGGGGCAGATCTCCCCTAACTTTAGGTGTCCATAGTGAAGATACCTACAGACGATCTAGTCAGCACAGGCTCTATCCAGCTAAACAGCTATTTAGCTCACCCTATGCAGAGATCTGCCTTAGGGCAAGATGAACCGTTGTTTCTCTACTGTACAAAAAAGGGAACTCAAGTAACTAATTCAGATGCAAGCATCTACCCTGCACATGCACATGGAATTCCACCATGAAGACATTACATTGCTGCTGCCTGCTCCTATCTATTCTAGGAGAAATTGATGCTGCCCCGATGGTGCTGACTGGCACGAGAAGCCTGCTGCTGTACATAAAGGAGTGCTCAATGTGGTAGACCATTCAGACAGCACATATGTCTGCACGCTGGCAAAACCCCTCAGTCAATCAAGGGCCAGGTGGTGACCCAGGTGACAGGCCATCCACTGAAAGCGATGACACAGATAGCTGTTGGCCCACTGTTGCAGAACGCCTGTACAGGGACCAAAGCTTTAGTTTCCTCCCATTTTCCAAGCATGCTTTCTGCAGTGCAGCTCATTTGACATTGGGCAGTAAGGTGTTTCTGTCCTTCTGAGACAAGAGAGAGGAAAAAGGTTTGAAACCCTCTCAGCTGCAAATCCCTTCCTTGGGGATGATCCTGGATATCATAGTAGAACATGCCACTCTCTGCTAAAGCACTTTGTGTTTTATTGCAGAACGAGCCTGTTAAGGACTTTATCAAGAGGGCACACCCTACAGAGAGTACAGCTGCCAGGTCATTGCAGGCAAGAAACAGAAGCTAGTTCAGGCAGAGTGTTGCAGGCAGAGACTGCAGGTCTAAGAGTGTTGTATATGCCCTTAGAACGTCTGGAAGTAACATATAGAGATCTCCTGATAACCAATAACCCGGCATGCAACTATGAAGCTAGAATCCACTGGGTAAGAGGGATATATTCAAACGATGTCTGAACAGACCCAGCTGAGAACACAAAGAGTCCAAGCTTTACTGGCAGAACAGAGAATGTGTCCTGGTAAAGAATGACACATGAAAGAATTCAAGTGTTAAGACAAATAAGCAATGCACTACAATCTACCAGAGCCTGATATGATCCTTAGATGTATAAACAAGGGGAAGCTAAAAACATAGGAAGGGATGTCACCAGGTCTCTGGTTATGGCATTCAACCACAGCTGCTGCAGGCTACGACTGAATATCATCCTATCTAACTTCCCAAGTGCCCTCTTCAAATTCATGAGGGTCTTTGTTCTTTCTGCTCCAGTGAGACAGTGGCAGTGAATAGCTGGGAAGTGATTTCACATTGGAAAGAGCACTGGTGTGTGAGCAGTGCTGGCAAATCCATTACATGACCTGAGTGACGGCATCCTGAGTACTGTGTGATGAACCTGCTACCAGTTCAGAGAGGACACACCTGCACAGCTCCAAGACTGAAGCTGCTCAGAATCACAGAATTAACCA
>VWYK01119897.1:3408-26635 GCA_013399775.1 Semnornis frantzii
CCCTAACACCACCACACTGACCAGACCATGACATTAAGGGCCACATCCAATCTTTTTTTAAACACCTCCAGGGATGGTGACTCCGCCAGCTCCCTGGGCAGTCTGTTCCAGTGTCTAATCGCCCTTTCCATGAGGAAGTGCTTCCTAAAATCCAACCTAAACCTCATTTGGTGCAGCTTTGTCACAAGTTTGACTGGGAGAAGAGCCTGACCCCCACCTTACTACAACTTCCCTTCAGGTAGTTTTAGAGTGCTATAAGGTCCCCCTGAGTCTCCTGCAGGCTAAACACCTCCAGATTCCTCAACCTGTCTTAGTAAGATTTTTCCCTCCAGTCCATTGACCAGTCTCATTGCTCCTTGGAGGTTATCTAGTGTGTGGTGACTGCTGTTCTTCTGGTAGATTATTTTCTGTAAATGCAATAGAACATCTCTCCCCTACTGCTGATTTGAAGCCCAGACACCTGGCAGTAAATGAGTCGCTTATTGCCCATGTGTGGCTAGAGTTGACTTTGTGAAAACGTGGCCTAGTGGCTAACTGTTCAGAATGCTTCCAGAAGGACAGACTGTTTTCTGTGAGCCAGACAGCATCTTCTACAATCTGCTGCACTGTACCAAAGAGGACACACTTCCCAGCAAAATTAAAATTCTCAGGGAATAGTTACTCTTTTGTATTAAGTAGAAATTTGCAACTTTAGAAGTTAGAGAAATAACACAACTCTTTTGTTTCATGTTCACAACTTCTTTCTCTTGCCTTCGTGGCATATTGAGGGGAACATGGTCCATTTAAAAACAAACAAAACAAAGTAATTATGGAGTAGCAAAATAACACTAACTATGCTAGGGTAATACAACAAATCCTTGAGGGAAGTTCTTGTGGAAATAAATGTTGGGAACACACAAAAAAATCCTGTGTGAGTTAAGCATAGTGTGTTTCAAAAGTTGACACGTAGTGGGGTCCCATTCAGTTTATTAGCATGTATTACAATATTGGATGAGGCAAAGCTGAAATGTGGATCTTGGAATTTTGCTGGTCTCTCTCTCTCCTGGGAGCCTGAAGGATGGGTAGAAGATGGGTGCAGCTCAAAGAGGCTTTGCTCCATCCTGTTGCCTTAGTGGGGTCCTTATGCCTGTGGAGGAAAAGGAATGGACAAATGCCAATGAAAAAGTAGAGCTTGTTTTTAAAGTACCATCCTCAAAGATAAGTGCTAGGAAAATAACTGGTTTACTGATAACTTTTATCTGCTTGCAGGATGAAATTTTAACTGAAAATAAACTTATCTGGGTAGCCAAACTCTTACACTGGTGATAAGAAGATTGATAATACAGTTTGGGACTGGCAAAGCAAGCGCTGTACTTATCACAGCAGACTTCTCTATTGTGTTGTGTTGCCATTTAGTGAAACAAATCAGATCAAACTCTCGAAACACTCTCTTAAGTGTGGTTCCCTGTGCCGCAGAGCCCTTGGAAAATAAAGCAAGTTGAGCAGCTTTTGATGCCTGTACTTGAGTACTGCCTCTTGTTGAGGAGTAGGTAGAAAGGAAAAAGTAGATTCTGGAGGGTGTGTGACTGTCCACAGTACCATGGCAAGTGCTTGAAACATGCTTTAGCCCATTGTCAACCATTCCTGAACTGGAAAACTTCCTCAAGTAGTAGACTGAGTCTGAATCCACCAGGGAGGATGAGGCCATGAAAGACCTTCTTCATGACCTTCATATTCAGCCCTGGGTGGACTTCGGAGCTATGTGGGACAGGGTGGTGGACAGCTGCATCCAGAAGCTGAAGACAGGACTATGTAGCCTCATGAGTTTATCCAGTGCACCCCACTGCCAGGAGATGTGTGGTAGGCTGGTAGGGCATTGGTTCAGTTATTTCTTACTCTGTCCTTAAAAACTTTTAACCTTACTGCCAAAGAAAAATAGCATTGTCTGTGTTGGTACGGCTGGAACGAAAGATGAATAGCGAGTTAGCCTTGAGCAAACTGTCAATCTGACTTTGATAGCCCATCACTTAAAAGGTCCTTTTATGCTTATGCAAAAGCATGATGTCAAAGCTGGGGGGGGTGGGGGGGGAAATAATACCAATATTTAGGGCTAAACTTGCCTAACGTCCAAGAAGAGCCCCTGTGTGAACTGTTTGCTTCTCTACATGCGTGGCTAATTGCCGTAGGTTACTATAAGTCTGAGCAGTGGCATTTCAGTTTCTTCTGCTGTGGCTTGTTTGTGTTGCTTCCATACAAGAATCTCTCAAACTGGAGTAGCAAGAGAGCAAAGGATATTGCATCTGCTTCTCTTGCAACCTATTAGTAGTATGCTGGAAATGCTTGAGTATAATCATTATCAGGTGAGTTGTTGCAGCTTTGTTTTAAAACCTGTTGCTAAGAAGGCTTACAGCCTACAGGAAATCCTTTCTGCTGGTATCTAGTGTGCTTTAGTTAATTTCTTCCAAAAAAATAAGTGGGGGATGTATGTGGTCAATTGGAACAGCAAGAAGTGACTTTAATGGAACAGGTTTCAAAACCAAAAAAGTCTTCTAAGGATGGCGTTCAAGTTGAGTTTGTTTTCTACCTTCCGATAAAAATCTTAATGACAAACTTCCATGATGGGATGAAAATTTTGTGTGGAAAGCAGTTTGTCTTTCTTCTCATGCTTATTCAGGGTGTGTGAAATTGGTTTGGTATGGGATTTTCATGTTTTGTGTTTTTATATATATTCTTTTTCTTTCTAACTTCTATATACATAAAAAGAATCAAAGTACTGAAAAGCTTATCTTGCATACAAAAATAGCTGTTGCTGAGGACAGTGATTGATCTGAACTGAAACACTTCTTGCATCTTATTTGCATGATGTGTTTATAAACAGGCTGTCTTACTTATATAGGATTTAGGACATATATCTGAGCTTGAAATAATTTCTAGGAAAAAAAAAAAGTGTATTCCTTTTGCTTTTTAACAACTTGGGTTCCTTAAGTGACTAAAACCTACAAAACCAACATCAAACCTCTGTTAGATAAAGAACAGCAATCCGCTGCTTAATTGGTTTTAAATGGTAGCTACTAACAAGTAAAATGAATCCTACAGTACACCTTGGTTCTCCACATCTTACTGAAAACTAGATGTTGTGCAGCTGAAGGTCTGAATGCAGAACTGTCTGCTCTGGAGGTTCTCAAATCTGAAAACCTGAGCGTTGGTCTGAAGTGAGAAATCTTACGTGGTAGAAAAATAACTGGAAGTTGTTGGCTTACTGTTAGTAAGTTATTGGAACATAAACTCAAATAAATTCCTTGCCACCAAATATGAACCAGTGATGTGCTTTTGAGTTCCATGGAGCTGCTCAGATTTGTCCCTTAAGTCAAATACTTAGCTGGTGTGTATGTCAAGAGTCTGGAGCTCAAGTTGACAACATCTGTAACGTTCTAGTAAAACAATAAAGCACTGCTCAATTTTGTCTTACAGGTGCAGACTCACCTTGAGAATCCAACCAAGTACCACATTCAGCAAGCCCAGCGGCAGCAGGTAAAGCAGTACCTCTCTACCACTCTGGCAAATAAACATGCCAACCAAGCCCTGAGCTTGCCGTGTCCAAACCAGCCTGGTGATCACGTCATGCCACCTGGAACTGGAAGCAGCGCACCCAACAGCCCCATGGCTATGCTCACCCTCAACTCCAACTGTGAGAAAGAGGTAATGCATGTTCTCCAGCACAATGGCATTGCAGCCTGCTTGCTCTCTGCTTTAAACAGTATTTGCTCATTGTTAAGATGTTACTTCTATCTTCTTCCCTGAACCCTGCACTTTGAAAATGCAGCTAGTATGTCTGGGTCTGCCTGATGAATATATACTTGCACAGAACATTTAGACAAAAAACTCATGTCCCTCCAGCTTCCTCTTTTTTGAACTATTTTAGTAGTTTATGCTTATTAAAACTTCCCCTCCCGCTTTTTGCTTGATGCATGCAGTGAATAATTGACCTTTGGAGAGTACAAAGCAGTTTTGTAAGCTGTAGCTTTCTGGAATAATGTTATTTATGGCTCATTAAGTGTAGGAAGAGCAAAGAGCATAGCAAAAATAACTGAAAAACACAAAGCTTTTTTTCTTTTGATATTTTAGCTATTTTTACAGTAAAATTTGAGTAATTCTCTTGCCCCAAGATGTTACTGATTGCTGTTTTATGGTGAGCTCAGTGCACAAGTATAACACTTCAGTAGCCTTTGCCTGGAAGTCCTTTACAACCTTGTCTTAATCTTTGCTGGCAAAAACTTAGTAAGCGGTGACATCTGTGCTCAGGTGCTGAAGGAAGATGATTTGTAGGATGTCAACAAGTGTAAGAATCATGTCAGTAATTTTGTAACTTGACAAATGGGAGACAATTGCAGAGCTCCTTGTGTCCCCTCATCCTCCCCACTCAAGCCTTTGTGCCAGATTTTTACTGCAGATGCGCTCTGAGGAAAAAAAAAGAGCATTATACAACTTTGACAAACAGTTATTACAAAACATATTTTGCACAGGCAAGAGAAATTGCTTGTGCTCCATGGCTTCAAAAGGAATGAAAATCAAATAGTTCCATCCTATCATCCCAGTTGTACCTAATTTTTTTTCCTTCAATTTTTTTTTTTAACCCCTCAAGATATTTACAGCTTTGCTTTGCTGTGTCATCAGGCACATGTGTGCATGACACTGTTTCAATCATGCTCTTTTTGGGACTGAGACTGTGCCATGAACTCAGATCCATGCTTTGCTTCTCTTTTTTTTTTTTTTTTTTTTTTTTTTTTTTTTTTAAATTTCTGCAGGGATTTTATAAATTTGAAGAGCAAAGCAGGGTTGAGAGTGAGTGCCCGGCTCTGAATACACACTCACGAGCATCATGCATGCAGGTACTGGATGACACAGGAGCTGGAGCACAGGTCCCCCTTTCTTATGAGCATGTTTCTTTGAAGTTATGTTGAAAAATAAACTTGCCCCATTGTGTCTTTAGGAAACTGAACATAAGATGCATTTAAGGAACAAACCAACAACCTTGTTTATTAGCATTGATGTCAAAAGTTCGTGAAGACACCCAAAGAGGGTTAGTGCATTTCTAGCACTGTAACACTATAGCAGAAGAACATCTCAGGCATGCTTTAAGGCCTCATTTCAGGAAATCTTTTCTAAATGCAATTTCTTCAAGACTGCATGCGTGTGTTCTTCTCCTGATAGTTTCTAAGACCAGACCTGTGATGATTGGAACTGCATTTTAAAAAATAATATGAGAAGGCTTTAATCCATCCATGGAAATTTGTCCTCAGTACTTGTCCTTTTATTTTGTTTTCTAATTTTTCTTTTTTTAAACTAAGAGGCCTTCTTCTAGTAACAAGACTTCACAAAGGGGCTGTAACTCTTAGTTCCTTTTTTGCCCTCACTTCCAGTCTGTATTCTGATCACACTTTCCTGAGCTGATACAAAGTCTCATATGCTGCTCTTTCTGCCATCACCTTCAGACTCTGATTGTCAATTAAACTTTTTTATAGTGACCAAGGAGAAAATACTCAGCTCTGCAGGACATTTCAGAGCACTTGTGTGGGTGTTTTGGAGAGCTCTTTTTCTCCCGACCACACAGGAGTTTACAGAGATATCTTGCAGCTTAGCTCCATAAAGAAGATGGCTTCTACAATCTAAAATAATTTCCAAGTTACTCTTGGGTGGTGTTTTCTGGGAGAGTTTATGAAGGGCTCGAATCCAATGATTTGTTGAGAGTGGGCAGCCTGTCACCCACAAGCAAGCCTTTTCCTCCCCCTGCAGATGTCAGGCGCTTGGGCATTACTGTCTATCTGTATGGAAGTTTTGGCCTCATAACTAGAGGAAGGAAGGAGACAGTGCTGCACAGGAGAGAGGGAGCCACATCATCAGTGTAGCTTATTCTACAAGGAGGTAATCTCCTATGATGTTCTGGGAGGACCTGTGTAGATAGTGCAGAGTAACTGCTAGTGTGAAGAGCAGGCTACACCATGAAGCCTCAGCTTTGACATTACTTAACTGTCCTGGCTGAGTAGCAGGAAACATGGCTGAGGGATGGATTCAGGGCACAGCAGAACTGCGCAGGCACCTCTGCTTGTGCCCATGCTGCAGTGAGCCAGACTGCTTTGTCAGACCTCTGTATCCTAATGGTTTTAGTAACTGTCATGTGTTTCTTTGTCTACCTTTTCTGCTGCAGATGGATGATGTGATAGATGACATAATTAGTCTGGAGTCAAGTTACAATGAAGAAATCCTTGGCTTGATGGACCCAGCCCTGCAAATGGCAAATACGGTACAATGGTCCTTTCCTTCTGGTTCCCTTCTTAACTCTGATTGTCTTTCCTTGAGAGAACACCAAACTGTACTTCTTTCCTGTTACGTAGTTACTGTATTGTCCCGTAGAGTGGAGTTAGTTTTTCTTGAAAGAGCTTAAAATGCACAGTTGTAGTGAAAAATATGAATTTAAAAATGCAAACTGGACTCGGATTGAGGGAATACAAAGAACGATTTTGCTTTTGTTATTTCAAAGTCATCTTAGTCCACAAGAGGATTGTAACAGAGGACTGACCTGGGCTAACAGAAATGAGCTTGTACCCATCAGTATTAAAGGTCTCTTTGAACATTATACCTGGCTTCAGAAAGTCTGGAAAGAACCTCTGGTGCCCTGGGTTCCTGTATCGTATTCAAGTAAGAAATTCTATGCCAGGCTAAAACATGTGCTGGCATCCTAGTCCAGTGTAACTCTTAGCTCTAACGTCATAGCTTTAGCTTAACCTGATTTCAAGTGGAGGGAAGTCCCTAGCTACATGGTAGCAAAGATGTAATGAAATTTAGGGAGAGGAAAACAAAATGTAAAAGCTAACCTTCAAAACAAACAAATGAGAATGAAGAAACTTAAGTACTGGATAGAGGAAGGGAATGTAGAAAACCTATGACAGAATGCAAGAACACAGAGATGTGAAAGTTGGTGAGCAAGGGAGAAAGCACTGATTACCTCTGAGCTGCTGTTTCTGTTTGCTGGTTCACATTGCTCTGAGCATTAATGTAATCATACTTCTGGCATAATCTTATTTTGATCTTTTCTGGAAGGTAGCTCTGCTGATTCTTTTTTTGTTGCCTTAGGCTCAAATGATCTGGCTAAGATCTTAGATCTGGCTAAGCAGATGTCTGCCAGGGCTGACATCTTTCTTTTTTAGGCTAATGCCAAAATGTGCAGTTTACCACATAGCATTGGGTCCACATTTGCTGACAGTAGTCATCTGATGCCATATTAACTTAGTTCTGTGTTCCCACAAATCCCACAGCCCTCTTTGGAGATGTGGTGTGTGCTGCAGGAATCCACCCACCCGCATCCCTTGCTAAATAGTGCTCTTTGAGTAGATGGAGAAATAAAATCGTGGAGTCCTACCAGAAAGAATTAATTTTCCTTTTATCTAAAGTGACTTGAAATGTGCATCCGTCCTGGAATTTGAAAGGAAAACTAAAACACCCATGAAAAAGAGAGCTTTCAAGACAGTTACTCTTTGTAGTTGGTGGATCAGGTTCTTCTGGAGTATTTTCTCTGAACTTCCATTGGATTGGAACCCATTAAGTTAAAGGGAATGTTGATTTCTTTGTGCTTTTCTTTTGTGCATTTCACATGGACCCCAGCTCTTTGCTTCCCCCAAGGAGGTAGTGGTACTCTGCACTCTGGTGCAAGGAGGCTGTGTAGTCATTATTTAGGGTACTCTGCATCCCTCCTGCTTGCTGTGTGCTAAAGACTGATCCACATTTGCTGTGAACCTTCAGGATTCGCCCACTGTGTCAAAATTGCTTGGGTTGGAGAAGACCTTTAAGAGCATTGAGATCATTAACACTGACATGTGTCTGACTAAACCATACTTGTAAGCACTAAGTCTACAACTAATGAAGTCTGTAAAATAAGGATATGAAGTAGTAGAATTAAGACTTCTTTATGCAGACATTTAAATTTCTGGAGATACAGGACACGTTTCAGTCTCTGAATTAACCTGTTAGCAGCCCTGAAGAGATGGAAATCGAACCATGATTCCAAACAATTGCTTTGGGGGGAAAAAAAGAGAACTTGATCTAACAGTTGCTTCTCTTTTGGGGCAGGATTAGCACTTAGAGCAGGCAACATTTTGCTAATAAAGAATTCATGTCTGTAGACTGAGCTAAGTAGAGGTGGAAGAAATCAACTGAGGGAAATGGTCTCTAAAGAGACACATCCTAAAAATAGCAGTGCTGAGAGTATGACAAAGGCTGCTATTGTTCCCTAACCAACAAAGAACAAAAGGAGCAGTTTGTTACATTTGGTAACAGTACTTAATTGATAAGCAAAATCAGAGATTTCTGTGCAGAGCAAGCTGAGGGAAGTTTCCAAGTACCTCTTAATTGAAAAGGGCTCATTGCATTCAACTGCTTGGGGAAGTGTTTGTAAACTTTGGGTCACAAGTGAGCTGACTTTGCTTCCGTCCTGAAATGTATCATAAAATAGTCACTAGTTTGCTGAGAGGGTTTTCTGTTTAGATATGACCTAATAATTGGACTGCTGGGTACTGTGTTAAGTACTCTTGTTGCCAAGTTGAGATGAGAACTAATTCAACTAATCAATTCTAGCAAGGCTCTTAATATGGAAGATCTTGTGAGTATGTGCAACTCCACTTCTAGAGGTGATTTTCCTGTGGAAGTTAGACTCCAGAAGTAGAGAGGGTTCTTACTGCAGGGACTGCTACTGAGTGTGTGCTTGTAGGGAAGGGAACAACACAATACCTTGCAGGCTGCATGAGCTAGGAGTCACACTCCTAATGAAAAATTATAACAAGATTGACCTGTGGAGTTCAGCTTACTGGAAAAAGTAATCAGAGAAAGAAGCTGATCAGTCTCTTTGCTTATGGATCACTGATTTAAACTGAGTCTGTTGGCATCTACTGCTGATGTAAATTTCCTTGATAAGCATTCATGTGTACATGCAAACCTCCAGTGTTTAGCAGCTGTGCAAATTCCTGCCTTCATCATCCTTTATTTAGCTAATGCTGCTTCAGCAGTGCTTGTACTTTGGTTGTTGCACAGCTCTTAGTTGGGTTCCTCTGGTGCTTGCAACTTCTGTAGGACTTCAGTGTGCGCATTCAGCAGCTGCTGCCTGCACTCTGTCCCTTTTTGTGATGAATGCTTACACAGGTCCTGTTTATTTACATGGAAATCTGGGAGTGCTGACATCTTTTGAAAAAAGATTTGTGCCAAGCAGGGTCCACTTTCTAGTAGGAAGGCAGCTTGGTGACCTTAACTGTTCTCCATGTTTCATTATAACCTAGCAGCTTCACCCAGGCTTTGAGATGCTAGCCTCTAGATTTCTGACCAAAAAAAAAATATTCTTCTTTTATTCCCCCCTTATTCCCTGAAATTTCTAATTAGATTTCACATGTCTGGTTTTGAACTTCAAGTCTCTGGGCTACAAACAAGGTCTTTGTGCTTTCTCCATGCTTAAAAGGATGAATAGAAAAAGCCCATCCAAGTCAGAAGGCTGGATGACGCTAGTGCTGTGCCAGTGTCATGGATGCATTTGAGGAGCCAAAAGATAAAAGAATCAGCCTTGTAGAGCAGTGATATGGGTAGGTCACAACTGGGAGCATAATCTGTGATGGACAACTGTGACCTCAACTTCTTTATAAATGTTTCCTTTTTAAAATTATTTTTTTAATACTACTTTCAAGACTCTGGATGCATCTTGGCAAGAATTCAGTTAAGTGTTTTCTCTCTCAAAGATTGAGTGAAGGGATTTTGTTGGCCACTGTTGAAAACAAGTATCAGCATGGCTTCTGCCTGGTGGTGTTTCTATGGGTGAAACTTGTTGGAGTCACTGAGGGGTTTTGTTTCTGTAGTAGAACTTGTGATAATAGATCATACCCTCATTCTTCCTCATTGACCTACTGTGATACTAAATAGTGCTTGCTGGGGTTGTGATTTAAAGCTAACAGAGCAACAATCAATAGCCTCACCTTTTCCAAAAAATTAAAAGGAGTGGAGCAAACATGAAAATCACAGAAGGTTAAGAACCTTTAGAGATCATCTGGTCCAACCTCCTTCCCAGAGCAGGATCACCTGGAGAAGGTCACAGCAGAGCACGTCCAGGCAGGTTTTCAATGCCTCCAGAGAAGGAGATAATTAAAGTTGCTCAAGAAGCCTTAGTATCAACCAAGATCTGAAAATAACCAATGTAGTTATGCTTTTGCCTGAAATCTGATCATAAGTGTGTGGAGCAAGGTCAAGAGTAGCTCTGAATTGAGGAGTGTTTTCTCTCTCACTTAAAGATTGAGTAAAGGGATTTTGTTGGCCACTGTTGAAAACAAGTATCAGCATTGCTTGTGCCTGGTGATGTTTCAATGGGTGCACATCAGCTTTGCTTCTTATGTGAGCCCCAAATGACAGAGAAATTTTCTTAGGTCTCAGCCTGGCTGGGACTATCAGCAGGAGTTTTACCAGTCCAGGTTGTGACTCACTCTATTGTATGCAACAGCGTTTTTTCCATGGGTGTAAGGTTAATACTTACTCTAATCTCTGCAGGATCAGTGTCTTGGAGGGACTGGTTTTTGTTTTCAGCAAGAATGATAAGAAATATTGCCACTCAGATAAGATAGCCAAGTGGTTTATACCTGTCTTTTCAAAACATAATTGAAAACACAAAGGAGATGGGAAAAGTAATCCACTCAGGATAAATGTAAACGTCTTTAAATACCTTTCAATTTCCAAGGGATGGCTTTGATAAGCCTTGTTGGAATACTACCCTATTTCTGCATAAATCTTCTTGCTTAAACACATCTCAATAAACAACAGTAGAACAAATTAGTAATTGAGGAAACTTAAGGTAAGAATAATCCTCCTCCTCCTCCATGTTCTTTTTAAGTAAGGTGAAAACCAGGGTAAAGTAAAATTAAATGTTTTCTGTGTAGGCAGGTTTCAAATCCCATGAAAAATAGGACTGATCAATATAGTGCTCTTCCTCAAGCATGCCACAACTCACTCAGTACTTCCTTTCACATATTCCTGGGAAAATGGAGGCTTCTTCTAGGAGACTTCTGTAGGCTCAGATGTTGTAAGAAAAGTGAAGGGGGTACAGCTGTAATACTTTGACTGAAAGATAAGGAGCCACAATACAGCAATATTGTCCACGTGCTGCTACTTCTGTGTTTTCTTGAGGAGGTAGGACAGTATTTTCCCAGTGTATCTGTTTTATTCCTCCTGCCTGTGAATATCTGTGGCTTCTGCTGACCTTACTGCATGCCGTTTGCACATGGAAAGAGCACAGATTTCTTAGCAGTTTTCTGTTCTCCTGTACAAAGCCTCTCATAAAGACAACCCAGATGATCTTTTTTCTTCTTTATCTTTTCCAGTTGCCCGTGTCTGGCAATTTGATTGACCTTTATGGCAACCAAAGCATGCCTCCTCCAGGACTAAACATCAGCAACTCATGTCCAGCTAATCTTCCTAACATAAAAAGGGAACTCACAGGTAAATATGTCTGAAAATACCACCTTGGAGCAATAGCAGCATTGTTTGAATTCAGGTGATATAGGACATAATTTTCCTTATGAGAAAGAACATATGGATGAATAATTACTTTTTACTTAGCAGAGCATTTTTTTTTTCTCAGCAGAAGTAGCATCCCTCAGTGCAGGTGTGTTCACTGTGACAAGCTCAGATCTAGTCCTTAGTTGTTACAAATCCACATATTGAAAACATTGTGTCACAGGAAGCTTCCCTGCATCTCTTGCAGAGCTGTTGGCTAGTTGGGGTTAGTGTTTGCTCTATCAAACAGCTTCACAACTGGGCTTTCAGTGGGATTTGTGTCAAGGAATTGCTACATGCTACAAGGCTTTGCTTTAGTACACAAGGCAGTAATGAAGGAAGTGCTTCTTGTAACATAAAATTTGGGCACATAGATCCTATACAAAGTAAAATTAGACACTTGAGATAGAATGTGTTTGTAAGGGGATGAGGTAATTAATTAATGCTAGATGATATATAAAAATATTAACAGTTTATTAATATTAAATGTTCAGAACTCGCATCACCCCCATCACCATTTAATAATAATAACAACAGGCTCTTTGCAACATTATGGAAACTATGTACAGGCTATAACAGGATCTGGAGATAACTATTAAATATAAACATTAATTGAACTCGATATGAACTGGCAGAGAAGGCTTTGTAGTCAGTATACCGCTTGCGGCCAGTACGCCACTTGCTCACTAGATGGACACAAGGAGCAACTTTCTGCTTAGGGCAGAAGGCAATTAATAATTCCAAGAGGCTTTGGGTATTTACCCACAGAATTATATCTGACAGTACCCAAGGCAGGGTTGCTGTNGCAAAGGTGTCTGTGCTCCCTCCTGATCTCCCTTTTATCCAATACAGCCTGAGACCAATGGGCCTTTGGACACAGGATAGCCAATCCAATGGCAGTTAGCCAAGATTTGCCCATATTAGGTGAAGCCATAGGCTTGCTTTACCCTTCTTTGGGCAGAACACAGCCTTGCACAAGGCAACCCTGTGCACCTTGTTTACAGCAGGGTCTGGGCAGGCCACAGACCCCAGACTTAGTGGCGCCAGGCCCTTTGTCCTTTTTCCCATGGTTGCTCTCCCCAAAACAGCAGGAGGGAGAGCAGAAAAACATGGCTGGGCAAGCCAGGAAAGGTATAAGCCCAATTTGGCCAGCCTAGGCCTACCACAACAGTGTTTCTTAATTTAATATGAAAATGAAGCATCCTGTGGATTTGTTGTCATCTTGGTTCCTCCAGCAGTGCTCTGCGTAAGTCCAGGAGTGGGGAAGTGGAACATTAAAAGCACACTTCTCTCAAGCACACATTTGAACAAAAAAATAGGAAGATTTGTATTTTCAACCATTTTTTTTTTTGCTGCTTTTGCTTTAGTTGAAAGGATATAACAACATGTAGGTTACAGTACACAAGGCAAAGTTGTTTACAGCATGAACAAGTGGAGATCCATACTAGAACTGATGACAAAATCATTTTAATACCCAGAAATGGCTCTTCTTAATCCCAGCAGGGAGTCAGGCTACATGCAGTATGGTAGAGGCATAGTTTGTTTCTTGTCTGTCATCCTTCTGGGTTTCTGTTGTGAAAACTCACAGGCTGACTCAGTTGCAAAGCAGGTTCTAGGCAGGAATTAGTTTAAATAGAGCAGTTTTAATAGTCCAGGAGTCAGCTTCTCAGGAGGAAATGCCAGATCTGTGAGCTGGCAGCTATTTACATTTATATGACTAAACAAAATTTGAGTTGAGTGTCCGATTCCGACACACAAACTGCACAGCGATTTGTAGCTCTTAGAAAAAGAACAGCAGTGGCACAATCTTAGGAGGAGAGTGGGAGGGGATGAAAACCGCTCCAAGTCCTGCATTGCAGACACTTTTGTTACCCCAGTTATAGAAAGTTTGAGATCTACAGGTGGCTGTAGAATGTCCCAATTTAGGAGTTGTCCAGGCTAGTGGATTCGTTGCAGTGGTCGTTTAAGACTTCAGTCAAAGCAGGCAGAAAGGGAAGGGAAATCAGTGAGTGAAGTGGTCTTATGAAAGTCCATAGTACTCCAAAACAGACCTGAACTAAGTTAAATATGCATATGCTACATTCACCTGTAAACAAAACCTCTTCATGAGTGCTTTTTCTGTTCAAAATATATCCTAGCAGATTGGATTTCATTTAGGAGTGGTTTAGGAATTAAACTCGAGTTTAACAACAGTCACTTGGACATTGATCTGGCCGAGGCTTTGTGTAAAAAAGCACTACTGCTGTGCTTTCTGACAGCCTGTGGTTTTAAAATCAGCATGTTCTTCCAGGCAGGAGTCTCTTGCTTCTCCGGTTCTTGATTCTTCTGCTGGAGCTAAGCTAGAGAGAGCCTGCAACGTTGAAATCTAGCATTTGTCATTAAACTTTTCTTCACACTGCTGTATAAATACTGAAGATGATGAACCCCTCAGAAAATCAGATCTGTTATCCCAGTGTTTGGTGTTGATGACTGTGAGTTCTCAGCTCCATTAATGGGAGTTCTCAGGCTTCCATTAATGGGAATCCTTTTCACTCAGGAGTGTAGTGTCTTTCAGTTTTGGCCTTCCAAAGCTCATCTCCATTTTATAAGGCAGTGTCAGATTAAGTCCAAATTTCATTATAACATACAATGATCTTTTGAACTATTTTGTGCATCCTTTGGGAGCCTAGCACAGGGAAGGATATCTTGTGTTATACTGCATGTAATGTTGGGGTAGCTCTGTATTTGAAGCAGTAAGCTTCCACTTAGGAATGCTTAACACTCGTTCCTTTGAACTGGATGGGATGTAATCCATATCCCCTAAAAAGAAAATAATGCAGGAAAGAAACTTGTGGGAGTCACTGAGGGGTTTTGTTTCTGTAGTGGAACTTGTGATAATAGATCATACACTCATTCTTCCTCATTGACCTACTGTGATACTAAATAGTGCTTACTGGGTTTGTGATTTAAAGCTAACAGAGCAACAATCAATAGCCTCACCTTTTTCCAAAAATTAAAAGGAGTGGAGCAAACAAAAATCACAGAGGGTTAAGAACCTTTAGAGATCATCTGGTCCAACCTCCCTCCCAAAGCAGGATCACCTGGAGTAGGTCACAGCGGAGCATGTCCAGGCAGGTTTTCAATACCTCCAGCGAAGGAGATACTTAAAATTGCTCAAGAAACTTTGATATCAGCTAAGAACTGAAAATAACCAATGTAGTTGTGCTTTTGCCTGAAGCCTTACACACTGAAGTCTGATCATAAATGTGTGGAGCAAGGTCAAGAGTAGCTCTGAATTGAGGAGATGGTATGCAGCAAGGTTGTCATTATTTTGATTTTTTGCTTCCTCTGAAGCAAGATTCATTGTTTTCTAACATTATTGCTAATAAAGGCCTTGGATTTTTTATCTTTTTTTCATACAACAACAGTTAGTGCAGCTGGAAAGTACAGTATTTCTAATAGGTCACTTAAGTTATGTGGTGAGCCTGGTGGTGAAGTGCAGCCACATGCCACAAAAGGGCATAGCATTAATTCTGATGAGTAGAGCCTCTGCCTCCCAGCTGCTTCTCATCCTGCGCAGGCAGCAATGCCATAAGCATGCTGCTCCTCTGGTTCAGCTTCTCTGTGCTACGTCAGCCTGCTGTATGTGAATGGAGGAGAAGGTATGTTGGATTTAAGCAGTTTGCTGTCCTCAAATACCTTGCTGAATCAGGGCCTCCGTGGGAAACATTCTTGTGATGGAAGTCAGAGTGGGAAAAGATGCTCCGCAGGCGGAGGGGTGAAGTTCAACGCCAGCGCTGTTTTGGCAGTCACACCTTACTGTACAGGCTCTTCTCCCCCGTTGGAATGGGTGTAATAATTTGTTTGACAAATATCAGTCAGGCTTCCTGCACAAATGTTTCACAGACTGAAATGTTGTGTTTGAATTACTTGAATTCTAATTGCTTCATTCACATGCACAGCATGTATTTTTCCTACAGAGTCAGAAGCAAGAGCGTTGGCTAAGGAGAGGCAAAAGAAAGACAATCACAACTTGAGTAAGTTTCAGTTCTTCACTTTTTGCACCAATTCTAGTTGTGGTTTTAGGCATTAAGTGTTGAAATGCTGGCTTCTAAAACCTGAATGAGACTGCATGGAGTATCTAGTTCTTTACGCTATGCTCATATCTCCACTTGCTATGAAAAGTGCTTAAACCTGCTGCTGAAGTTTATACTTATTGCTATTTTTCTCTGAAACCAAGTGAAGGGGTGGTTGTTGTCAGTGGAATTAGTGGGAATGACATTTAATCCACAGAATCACAGAACTTTAGAGGTTGGAAGGGACCTCCAGAGATCATAGCATCCAACCTCCCTGCCAAGGCAGGATCCTCTAGGGTAGTTGGCACAGAAACACATCCAGGCAGGTTTTGAAAGTCTCCAGAGAAGGAGACTCCACAACCTTCCTGGGCAACCTGTTCCAGGGCTCTGTCACCCTCACTGTAAAGAAGTTTCTCCTCATGTTGAGGCAAAACTTTCTATGTTCCAGTTTGTACCCCTTGCTCCTTGGCTTCTTATTGCACAGCACCAAAAAGAGATTGGCCCCAGCCGCTTGACACCTACCCCTCTGATATTTGGTGACATAGATGAAATCCTCTCTCAGTCTTCTATTCTCCAGATTTTATAAACAGCCCCAGGGCTCTCAGTCTCTTCTGGTAAGGGAGATGCTCGAGTCCCCCAGTTATCCTCATGGCTCTCTGCTGGACTCTCTCCAGCAGGTCTCTGTCTCTCTTGAACTGGTGAGCCCAAAACTGGACACAGTATTCCAGGTGTGGTCTTATCAGGGCAGAGTAGAGGGGGAGCAGAACCTCCCTAGTCCTGCTGAGCACACTTTTCCTGGTGCACCCCAGGATGCCATTGGCTCTCTTGGCCATGAGGGCACATTGCTGGCCCACGCAGAATTTGCTGTCCATCAGGACTCCAAGGTCTTTCTCCACACTCTTTCACCAGCTGCTCTTTCTCAAGCTGCTCTTAACAAATCCACCTTGCACAGGTTTGGTTTTTTTTTTGAAAAAAAAAAACTTATCTCTTACATATGTGGTCAATTTGTATCTTTAAACAAGTGTGGCAATTTTATAAATGACATTTTTTTAAGGGATTGCATATTTACAAGTTGGAAAAAAAAAAACGACAAACCCACGTTTTAAAATAATCAGCATCTTATGTCATGGAGGTTCCTTTTGTATTTCATATTACTAGAAAAAAAGGAGCTGTTTCATAGCTTGAGCTATTCAGAAGCTTTTTCCCTGCTGTGAAAAGCTAATGTAGGAAAATGAATATTTAAGTTGGACTTTTGGATCCTTGGAGTGTTGCAACTGGAAGAGCACTTAGAAAAAGAGAGGATACATTTTGTCCCTTTTCCTGCATTGGGATTTCCTTGAGCATCTCAGTTTTTGTCTTTGGCTATCTGTGATGCTTTTTCCTGGGAAAACATGCACTTCTCAGCTGATTGCTAACACAGCCATCCTGGTTTGGAGAGTCTTAGTTTGCCACTTCAGCAGTCCCACATTTTTCCAATGTAGACAAAACTTCCATCTTACTCTGTCCGTATGTAAGAGAACAAAGTAAATTACTCTGTCACTGGACTTGAAGCTTCAGGCAAACATTTCAAAGAGGATTAAAGAAATCTTTGTTTCTGGTTCTTTATGTGTTGTAATTAAGTGTGGATATTACTTGTAACATTTGTGCTGTCTTTCCTAAAGTTGAACGAAGAAGAAGATTTAATATTAACGACCGTATAAAAGAGCTAGGCACTTTGATACCCAAGTCAAACGACCCGTGAGTATAACAAGACAACTGTGGGAGGGAGATGTTAAAAAAAAATAAAAAAAAAATAAAAAAAATCATAAAGGGCAAAAAGAATTTACCAAAAGAAAACCTGACAGAGAAACTCAAGTTTTCTCGTGTGATCTAGGCAGTCCGTGACTGTAGAAACTCTTGAAGGTCATAGTTTGGGAAGAGAGAACTAATCTCTCTGAAGGGAGTTCAGCTGGGAAGCCATCATATTCCCCTTCCCCTCAAGAAAATTGGTGTGTCTCTTCACTGATAATTTGCTAGTGTTTGTGGTAATTTCCCACTAGTTCTTTTGGGTGGTTTTACTGCTACTGTCCTGTTTGAACACTTCCTCAGTGCTAATTCAATTGCTAGGAGCCTCCATCACTCTGGAGCTTTAAAGACTCACTTCAATCTGGATCAATGCCCAGTGATGCTTTTGAGGAGTTTCCATTACTTTAAGGCAGTTGTTCATGGAACAATTCCTATCAAGTCTTCAGAGAGGCTCTTTAGCTTCCTTTAAGGGAAGCCAGACAATATAGCATTGTATCAACATACAGGACAGGTGGGTCTTTGATCTGATAGTCTGCAGTAAACTTTTTATTTAAGTAAGATGCTGCTGAGGGAGAAGAGGATGCAGGCAGCCTCTCTAAGTGAGTGTGAGAAGAACAATGTGGGTGAAGTAGTATGGGAGCTGAGGAACCCCCACCCTTAGGCTGCAGTGTGGCATTTGTATTTTGTCCAGAGTTCACATTTAAAGCACCTGCTGTTGTATTGGGCTCTTCCTTTCCTACCGTAGAACAGTTCTGGTGCATTGCCATCAGGACACTCTTGCTCACTGCTGTTTGGGAGCTAAAGTGCCTCAGATCCTCCTCCCACATTTATGAGCACCAGCTCATAAATTGTCCTTTAAGTTCCTCCACTGAGCTTGCACACCACCCAAACAGCAGGCTGTGCAATGTTCGAGAAGAGTCTTGAGGGGTTTCATTGTTGTTGTCTTGCAACAATTGAAGGAGACTCTGGTTTTCAGTCACTCTGCACAGTGGTGGTCACAGATTGTGCTGAAGGCAGAGGCCGATCCCTGGGAGCTGTGGGGAGCTCTCTGCCCCTCGCCTGGGCCAGAGCTGGCTGCAGTCTGCTTCCAATAGCTGCACTCTGGCCCCATCTAGTGCAATTCAAATGCCTTCTGTGTTCATCAGCTTGGGATAAATAAGCCAGGCATTGTCTAGGTGTGAGGTGTAATCATAGCTATTGATGTGGAGGCAATGACTAATCGAAAGCCCCCAGAGAGCCTTAATTCCTTCTGTTTAATGATCTCAAAGGGATATGCGCTGGAACAAAGGAACTATCCTGAAAGCATCGGTGGACTACATCCGTAAGCTGCAGAGAGAACAGCAGCGCACGAAGGAGCTTGAGAACAGACAGAAGAAGTTGGAACATGCCAACAGACACTTGCTGCTCAGAATACAGGTTTGCTGACAAATAAGCTGCAAATACTCTTCACGTTGTAGTGTGTGGCTGCAAATAGTGGTAACTGAAGTTTGTGTGTAGGAATGTGGGTTAGAAGGAACCACTCTTTTCATTAAGTGACCCAGGGAAAAGAAAACAAGGTCCATTAGTATCCTGAACAAAATACTAACACCATAGATAAGCACTTATAGTTGGTCTATTTTTGCTCTGTCATGGCCAGCCTAAGTAATAAAGTATACTATAAAAAGATTTATATCACAGTATTTTTTTTTTACTGTGTGCCAGACCTAAGGATTTGGGACTTCACACACACAAAGAATCACAAAGAATGAACCAGGTTGGAAAGGACCTTTTAGATCATTGAGTCCAACCTATCACCCAACACCTTCTAATTAACAAAACCATGGCACCAAACACCTCATTCAGTCTCCTTTTAAACACCTCCAGGGTTGATGGTGTTGAAATTCAGTTGAGCTGTTTGGGAGCATGTTCACTTGTCTTGGAGTTTTTTTGACCTGTAGCTTCGTAGCTTATTTTCTTCTGAATGACAAATGAAACTTTTTCATTTTGCTTGTGGGTTTTCTAAGTTGTGTGCAGACCAATCCAGACCCTGTCTGACAGAGAAGCTCAGCAGATTTCAGTCTTTTAGATCTGATCTTTTATTTCTTCCCCCTAATGCTCTGCAGGAATCTGTCATCTGCTTTCTGGTGAAGAGTAAACACTGCTTACAGGACAAAATAGGCAGGAGGGCAGTGTTGGTGGCAGACATTGCAGCACTGTATCTTCAGTTACCCATGGGCATCTTGGGAACTGGCAGCTGCATTTCATGTTAAGGCTGCCCTGGCTTGCCAGGACCATTACAGGGAAGCCCCCCTAATGTGAGGGCTCCAAGACTTTTCACAGCAAGACAGCCAAGAGCTATGGATGTTGAGTTGGCCTTTTTTTTTTCCTAAGTAGTTGTTGTTGGTTGTCTTCTTTCTCTTTTGAGGTCTGTAGGACTGTAAAACAGTTCTCCTTTTCAACATGGAAAAAGCAGTAGGTGGCATGAATGTTCTCTTTGTGAGTTATTGCCTAGTTAGATTCACTCAGTTGCCTTTAGTACACAGAGATTCAGGCTCAAACTTGGTTTGTCATTAATTCTTTTGCCTTCATCTCAAACTGGATAGGAAACCTTGGCCTTGCAACCCACACAGCTTTGGTTGTCAACTCTCTTCATGAGGTGTGCAAAGACAGGTGGATATCCTCCCCTCTCCATAAAAGGGTACTTAAAGTACTATATCTAGAATTGAGTGTAAGAACACATAACACAGGGACAGTGATGTCCCAACTCTTCTCATGTTGCTGCTCACCTGCACTGTGAACATCTAAACCCTACACACGGGCTGCAGTGTGCCAGGCTGGCTGCTGGGTCAAGAACCATAGCAGGGCTAAACCACAAAGTAGATAACTCTCAGGCATTCCTAGCTTTATTGAGTGTGGCAGGAAACAGCTCTGAAATAGAATGAGCTGAGGTGAGCTTCAGCACAGTTTTTGTATTTTGTTGATCAATCTGTTTGCTAGAGTGGGACCATAAAGATGCACAACCCTTCTGCTTAGTGACATCAAGCAGTGCTATTTCAAAGTGAAGTCAGATCACTTGAACATTTTCCTTTGCATTACTTATCTGCTCTGGCTCCTTTTTCAATTGACATAAAACCAGACCCTTGAATAATGGGTCTTGCATCTAGCAGCAAATAACCTTAAGTCTGTATTTTCCCTTTTTCTGTTGATTGTGATTAAGCACGGAATAAGGAACTCCTGATTTTGCTACATTAGCTGGTGGAAGAGGCTCTTCCTTATTCCCCTTGCTCCACTGATCTTACAACGTGCTATTGTGAGCTACTTACTTGTCTTTGCTTGAAAAATTGTTGATAATCAGCCTCAGAGATTGGAATATCCAGAAACAGATAATCAGAGCAGTGATTGTGATTGCCTAATACAATGCAGAAGTAGAAACAGAACATCTCTCTTACTGCTGCACTAAAGAAAGGACATTGAAATGAATTCTTCGATTATCTGTCTCCAGTCAAGTGCATCTCCATGATTAAATGTGTAGGTGGGATTTAAATTTTTCATGAAGGCTGGAAGAATCTTGGCTGTATATGAAGTCTAAAACCTTCCTCTGACTTGCCTGTAATTTTTCAGTTCAGCAATAGTGTTGCTCTGTTTTGGCTGACCTCTTTACTTCCGGCTCTACTAGCCTTCTTAAAGGAGAGCTGTGCCTTCCAGGGTCTCAACAGGAAATGACAAGGATCATATAGACATTCTGTGCCTTCACATAAGGCTTTTTAGAAAGTACCAAGTGCATGCTTCTCAATTTCACTTTTTTCCCCAACTTTTGAGTTTTTCTCACCTGACCTGATGCTAGACTTACCTGCTGTGGCACTGGTTTGAGAAAGAGGCACAGGGCTGCTGGATTTTGGCACTGTAGGTTCTGAGAAGTGTGAAGGATCTGTGTGGGTGGTGTTCACCCACCTCATCAAGAGGAATGTTCAGATGAAAATTAGCAGAGCAGAAGTGTACAAGGTGCAAGCTGTTGTTGCTGGAAAGGTAGGAAAGAGTTTGTGTGCACTGAAGGAAACTGGATGTCACAGTACACAAGAATCATAGAATTGTAGAACTGTTTTGGCCAGAAAAGACCTCTTAAGATCAAGTCCAGCTGTCAACCTAAGACCACCATGGCCGTTAAGCCATGTCCCAAGGTGCACATCCCCAAGTCCACAGTGTTCTTGAGCACCTCCAGGGATGGTGACTCCTCCACCTCCCTGGGCAGCCTGTTCCAATGCCTGACCACTTTTGCAGGGAAAATAAACATCCCAATAACGTAAGGTGACAGATTTTGCTTTGGGATTTTTGTTTAATTTATCCCTTCTCCTCCTTCCCAGGAACTCGAGATGCAAGCTCGGGCACACGGACTGTCCCTTGTCCCATCTACAGGCCTCTGCTCCCCTGATATGGTCAACAGGGTGATCAAACAAGAACCTGTGCTGGACAACTGCAACCAAGACATCATGCCGCACCACACAGACCTGTCTTGCACTACCACGCTCGATCTCACTGACGGTACCATCACCTTCAGCGACAACCTGGGGAATGTGACTGAACCAACTGGCACTTACAGTGTCCCTGCAAAAATGGGATCCAAACTGGAAGACATCTTGATGGACGATACCCTCTCCCCCGTGGGAGTCACTGACCCACTACTTTCCTCTGTCTCCCCTGGGGCATCAAAGACGAGTAGCAGACGGAGCAGCGTCAGCATGGAGGACACCGATCATGCTTGTTAGCATATCCTTGGCACCCCTTTCACAAACTGCTTTGTTTTCTTGATCAGTAGATGAAATGATTTACCTTTTGTAGAATTTTTTTTTTTTATTTTACTATTTTTTTTTCCCTTGTGCTTCATCAGTAGCCCTCTGTGTGTGTGTGTGTGTACATATTATATATATAGGATTTTTTTTAGATTTTTTTGTGAAGAAACTTGTATATTCTATTTTAAAACTACCAATGCCTCCAAAATATTGTACAGCCCATGTACAGTATCTGTGAACTGGATCTGCCAAGAACTTTGAACTGGTCAAACCTACTCAAAGCAATAGAATTACAAATGAAGAGTCTGTTTCTACTGGGGGAGAGAAGGGGGGTGGGGGGAGGGAGAATGGTAGAATTGTAAACTCAACCTATTTACTTGGAAATAAAATGTAAAGTTAAAGAATGTAAAGAAACCAAAAAAAAAAAAAAAGAAAAAAAAACACCAAAAACAAAAACAAATCAACAAGAGGAAGTCCAATTTGTTATTGTATTAATTGAATAGCGCTGCCTTAAAGATACAGTGTCCCTCAAACATTGGTCTTGATATGACAAGGTGTTTAGGGGAGAGTCCCCACCCTACTCCACTCAGAATCCAAACAATGAAGTGTTAAAGCATCCTGATTGTGTTTATTGTGGTGTAAAATGCTGTTGCTGAATACAGCAGGGGGGGATGAGAGACTCTTCCTCAGAGCCCTCTTTTCACTTCACCCTCAGCTGATTTTGAGTTTTCCTTTTCGTCATGGTTCAAGGTTCTAGTTGTGGTTTGTTGGTTGTTTTTTTTTTCTCCTCTTAGTTTTTTTTTTTTTCAGTTGTGTAACAGGCATCAGTGGCAGCAAACTGAGCAGGAGCACTGTAAGTTGGTACATGCTCTATGGACAGGAAAAGAAACCAGAAGATAGATTTTTATCAGCTGGACACATTGTGTTGTACATATCTAACTGGCTTTATTATTATTATGATTTTTTAATGGTATTGTACAGTTTATTTTGATTTGCATGGATTCCTTAGTTATCTTTAACTTTTTGTTTTCAATATTTGTATTTCATTTGTAAGAATTTTTTTTTGTT
>VWYK01119897.1:26660-75247 GCA_013399775.1 Semnornis frantzii
TTAATATTGCAACATTTTTTTTGGACATTTTTAAAGCTCATTGGAGGTTTTCTGGGTTCTTTGTAAACACTTGAAAGGAAGCTTTTATGCAGGGTTCTGTGTTTTAAAGAGAGATTTTGAGAATATTTTGTATATTACAGTCTCACTTTGCAAATGTTTTTAAACACATTTAAGGTAGAGTTAAAATTTAGATTAGGTAATAAAACAGCTCTGTAGAGGAACTGAACTTACATATTTATTTTTAGTGATACAGACAAAAAGTAGTAAGATGCTTGGAAACATAACTATGTAGTTAATATACCCGTTAGAGTAATCTGTGTTTTATTTCAGCACTGGCTGACAGAAGAAAACAAAATGAAACAAACAAACAAACAAACAAAAAAAAAAGCAAAGAAAAAAACCAACACACAAACAAACAAAAAGAGTAAATTACTGTATCTGCAAATAACTGTTACTTGATAACGATGTTATTAATTTTTAACATGCAACCATGTTGTAAAAGTAGTTTGGTGCATTATCTACTCAAGTGTAGTCCTATGCAATAATGGTAGTTATCCTTGTATTATATCAAGCCTAGGTGTTCTCCAGAGGTGACCTGTGGTGTTCCAAGCTAGATGGACAGAATGGATTTCTCCATAGCAGCCTACAGCTGACTCGCAAGCGGCAGGCGAGCGTATCTGGTTCAGAATGAAGTGCCTTAAACTCTAGTTGTAGTCTTCCTCAACTAGCACTGACTGAAGTGTGGCGTAGGAGAGAGCTTTAGGGTGGTGTTTTGTAGGACCTTGAGGTGTAGCATGGTGCCTACGCGTAGAAAACGAAGAGCTTCCTGTTCTCCTTTTGTGCTACACTGGAAGTGACATAGGATAAGCGAAACGGTTAGGGACTTGAGCGCCAGTTTGGCAGGCTTCGGAAGGAAACCTTGGGCACAGCAGTTAGTGTGAAATGGGTAGCAATGGGACAGCTGGGGACAGGGATGGGAGGTCCCATAGCCTGCAGTGCGGCTTGCTGAGCTTTCACCCAAACGTTTCCCCGTGGAAGAGTTCTTGAAGCGTGCCCTGCCCAGCCCCGCTCCTCCCAGCACTGGTGGGGCTGGGTGGGATGTGGCTTGCTGAACAGTACTGCAGGGTCTCCCTTCCTCTTGCTCTTCTGTGGCTCTCGCTGGCTGTGCCCAACCATCTCCGTTTCTGCTTGAGCTGTGTGTTAGCATTGATGCAACCACTGGGTTGTGGCTTCGTTCTTCTAATTTTTTTTTTTCTTTTTACTTTCTGAAGGAGGAGCTGGAGTTAGATTGTAATGATGCCTCTCCCCCCCCAGCCCAGACAGCTTTTGGGAATGTGTCTTTCCTAGGGTAGTGAAGCTCTGGCCCAGGGCAGGACCCGGGAGCCTGCAGGATGCACCACAGCTGTCATGGTCCTCAGACAGGGAAATTCTCTGTGAGGCAGTTGTGAGCTGAGTGTGCAGGCACAGGCTTCTGGGGCCGCCATTTGGTGACAGGTAAAGAAAATCAGGACTGTAAAATGCTTGTAGCTGTAGCACAGGGTTGAGTTACCCTTCCCTATTGAAATGGGACAGCTTCTAGAGCATTGTGCAAAACCAGAGTGTGCACACTTGAGTGTAGTAACAAAACCACTGAGTATATCGATTAAGGCTTTTGGGTTGATGCCTGTGCTGGGCATTCAGGAATTGGAGTCTAGACTGTGGTATATAAATATTTTTCAAGCTTATGTGAAACCACTGGTACTTGCAGCCAGCCATGACTTCTGATTTTGGGTACATGCTGTGTGGAGGTGAGTTAGGATTCAAGGAAAACCATTACATCAAGAGCTGGACTTCTTGATACAAGTCTCTGTGGCCCCAGCAGCTGTGCTGTGTGCTCTCCCCTACGTTGTGTTGCTCTGGGGTAACATTGGACTTGGCTGTGCCCTGCTCACTCTTCGCCCCATGTTTCCTTAGGCTACAGCCTTCCTCTGAGTTTGCCCACCCTTTGAAGGGAAGTGTGTTGAGACTGCAGTGGGGACATCTCTGGGAGACACAGAGCTCCAGGCAGGTGCTGAGTGCAGATGTCTGCCTGTGTGCTCATTGTGGAATGTGTGGCCGTGAAGTTTTGCAGGGGCTCAGTGGCAGAGGGCAGAGATGGCAGTTACTGGCAGGGTTTGGCATGAACTTAGGTGGGAATGGGATGGAAGTAGGTGTTGCCAGTCTGATGGTGTCTTGCGTGCTGTGGGCCTTCCCTGGGTGGGTGGACAGGATACCTACCAGTTCTCACTTTGCCAAAGCCATGCAACCAGCAGGAACATGCAGAGTACCATGAAGTTCTTCCTTACTGCTTTCGGCCTATACAGCAATATTTAACTCTTACAACCTGTAAAAGCAAAAAGAAGGTACATAAGGAAAGCACAAAGCACAAAATAATGCACTTACATTTATGTTGTTTGACATAAAATGCACTGGGGGGGAAGCTGATGTTGATAATAGTATAAATACCTATATTTCTTGAAAAAGTGACATTAATTACTGCCTCTTGCTATGATGCTTGGTACTGTAATGTTGATATTCATCTGCTGTTGACTGCAGCAATAATTTGTGTATGGTCCATAGCACTGTAAATTATGGATCAATATTAATGTATCCAATGAAATAATTTGAACTGTTGTTCTTGATAGATGGATTAAAGCATTTGGTTTTTCACATGCGTCTGTGTAAGCCACTCGTTTTCCATCCGAGTTGAACCTTGTTCTGTGTATTTGAAGTCCCAGCTGTGGTCCTGTGTTTGTGACTTGGTGGTGGATGTGTCCATGTTCTGACCTGGTGTCAGTCAGCAGCCCTGGTTGCACCAGAGCTGTCTGGTTGTGTTTGTATTGTGGTAGCACAGCAGGGACAGAGCTACGGAGCAAGCCCTGCTTGGGCTTTGCAAGTACAGACCACAGCAGAGACCCAAGGCTTACTGTCCAGAGGAAGGAGCAAAACAGGTGGGCATGGTAAAATGTCATTTGCCTCTCTCTTCTCCTGTGGGATTTTGTCTTTCTCCTCACTCTGTTCTCAAAGGGATGTCTGCCAAAACCATCCCTGGCTGCACTGCCCTTCACCTCCCACCAGCTGCCCTGTGTTAGGCATGGTCTCAGAGGTACCTCTTTGTCCTGCTGTCACTCATGCAATGTCACCTACCCACAGCAGAAGCACCTCACCACCTTCTCCAGCTGAACTGTGCTCCCAGTCCTCTCTCTGCTCACCCTCTTTGGTCAATTCACTGAACCCTCCACTTCCCTAGTGCGCAAACAGCTCCTCCTAGGTCATGCCAGGAGCTGTAGCTAGGGCTGGTTAGGAAACAGCTGGGGTCTCGTTTTGTCTTCCCATCTTCATTGCTTCTCCCTGTGTCTGTGTTCTTCCATGACTTCTGGTCTTGGTCTTTGCCAGGCTGTTGCTCCCCTGTGCTCACAGCATGGAGTCCTCACCATCTCTGTGGACATTGCAGCAGCAGCAGTGGTGGTTAATATGTAGTATCTCAGGGGATTTAAGCCCCGAAGATAAAGCAGAAGTTTTGGGTTTGACTCATCTGGATAAATCCTAATGCCTATTAGAAGCAGAAATAATTGAAGTTGCAGTTGAAAAGAACTGTCCTGCATTAGCCAATTTAAATGCCAACCAACCAAAAAGTGCTGGACAGATCTACCTGACTGCTGGGAACAGGGTGGAAGAAGCCCTGTGTCCTCTTTGTAGAAGATACTAGAGTAGCTTGTGAGTGTTTGCAGCAGACTATAATGGAATGTCTTTAGAAATTCAGCCCAATCTTGGCATGTGACCCTGCAGTAGTGCAATGGAAAATGTTTATCAGCAGCCTAGGCTTTACTTTGTAACTTAGGCTTGAGATTTTAGATGTATTTTGACCCCTTTTGGTGGTCAGTTGTGCCAGTGCTGTATTTTGGGAGTAAATTTGTTGGTGGTAAGAGTAGGTCCAGGTTTTGGCTGGGTTGCAGGAAACGGAAGAAAATCCTTTGTGGGGAAGGGCTGTAAGCAGTTGCTCAGTGTGTGTCAGTACTGAGATGCTGGCAGGTCTTGTTGGAAGCCTTGTGGGTTACTTGGAACAAACCTGAAAAAAATCTGTGCAGGGTAGGGAAGTGCGTGTTACAAATAAGGCCACTGATGGGATCTGGTTTGCTGGAAAGCCCCAGAGCTGAGCTGTGGGGTGCTGCAGGACTGGGCTGTGTGGTGCAGTGGCACAGCAGGACCCTGCCACTGCGTGACAAGTTGTGCTTTTCTTCCTAGGTGGTATACCTGGAAGCTCAGCAGCTTCCCATGCCAAGAAGGAGACGGTTATGCCATCCAAGCTCTTGGTGGGCTCAACCACTGCTGCTCCTTCTGCTGTGGCATGTGGGGGGAGTTCTGCACTGATTGGTGTCATACTCTGTTTCTCCAACTCATTTGAAATGTGCTTGTTTAACATTTCAGGGAATGGCTTGAGACAGTCTCCATGACTTCTTTTGGTAAGGCTTTGTATGCTGCTACCTCACAGTCTAAGTGAGGTTCATTGACCATCACCTCTGCTTTGCCTCTGAGCCAAAGTGCTTCTGTACTTGAAATTGCTCCATTTCTAACTAAGTTTTTTCAGAGCAACTTCCTTTTAACAGGCTTGGGTTGAGGGTCATGTGTCCACCAAGGCCTGAAGCTGCAGTTTCTTCTTTTTTTAATGCTTTTCTCACCTAGGTTGCAGAGGAGCAAGAAGGCTCCTGTCAAATTTGCAGTGCTGCACATGGACCTATTCCCCAAAGAGGCAGCAACTCCCAGCCCCTCATGCTGCCACTCTTACCCCATCCCTCTGCTTTCTGGGACTTGAGTCCACTATTGTTCTCTGTGGTGACAGAGGGAGATGAGGCATTAGTGCTGGGCCCAATCCTGTTCAATATCTTTATTGATGATCTGGACCAGGGGATTGAGTCCAGCATCAGTAAGTTTGCAGACGGCACCAAGTTAGGAGCAGCCGATCTGTTGGAAGGTAGGAGGGCCCTGCAGAGGGACCTGGACAAGCTGGAATGATGGGCAGAGGCCAGTGGGATGAGATTTAACAAGACTAAGTGCAGGGTTCTACACTTTGGCCACAAAAACCACAAGCAGCACAACAGGCTAGGGACAGAGTGGCTGGAGAACAACCAGGCACAAAGGGACCTGGGGATGCTGGTAGAGAGTAGCTGAAGATGAGGCAGCAGTGTGCCCAGGTGGGCAGGAGAGTCAATGGCATCCTGGCCTGGATCAGGAACAGTGTGGCCAGCAGGACCAGGGAGGTTATTCTGGCCCTGTACTCAGCACTGGTCAGGCCACACCTTGAGTCCTGTGTCAAGTTCTGGGCTCCTCAATTCAAGAGAGATGTTGAGGTACTGGAATGTCCAGAGAAGGGCACCAAGGCTGGTGAGGGGCCTGGAGCACAGCCCTGTGAGGAGAGGCTGAGGGAGCTGGGGGTGTGCAGAAGAGGAGGCTCAGGTCAGACCTCATTGCTCTCTACAGCTACCTAAAGGGAGGTTGTAGCCAAGTGAGGTTGGTCTCTTCTTCCAGGCAACCAACGACAGAATGAGGAGACACAGTCTCAAGTTGTGCCAGGGAAGGTCTAGGCTGGATGTTAGGAGGAAGTTCTTGACAGAGAGAGGGTTTGGCATTGGAACAGGCTGCCCAGGGAGGTGGTGGAGTCGCCATGCCTGGAGGTGTTCAAGCAAAGCCTGGATGGGGCACTTAGTGCCGTGGTCTGGTTGATTGCCTAGGGCTGGGTGATAGGTTGGACTGGATGAGCTTGGAGGTCACTTGCAACCTGGTTGATTCTATGATGGTTCCTGTGACAGAATTGCACATTAATGGTGTTCAAGAGCTGTCTGAGGCAAGGAGAAGGTTGCTATAGTCAGCAGGACAAGCTTGGGAATTCAAAGTACTAATCACTCATTTGTGTTTATAAAAATCACCATGGGGTCGATGTTGCATATTGTGCATCTCCGAAGAGCTATGGGAGAAAACTTTATTGCTTGATGTGTCTGCTGTGAGCAGAGGAAGTCAAGGGAGCTGCTTTGAATGCCTGGAGCCCAGGAGGACACCCATCAGAGGCTTTGGGAGCTGGTCACCTTGGTGGCTAGGGCAGCTGCAATTATTTGGGAAGGACAGCAAACACCTGTCTCTAGCAGGAACTGTGTGTAGTACTTGTTCCATGAGAGGGGGGCAGGGGTCAGCTTGGCTCCTGGGATCCTCTTGGACCATTTAGTGGGGTTTGGTAGGTGTGACACATAGCTCAGGGGTGTTGGGTCTCGCTGAACTACTGGGGAGAATAGCAGAGGCTACAAAGATAATGAGGGAATTGCAGTTGCTCTCTTATGAAGAAAGACTGGAAGAGCTTAACTGTGGAGATCATCGAGAGGATCTTGTTAGATCTAACTTGAAGTATCAAGTTAGATACTTCTCAATACTGAGCAGTATCAAAAGAGTGGGGGCAAGAGTATTGGGTCAGACTCTTTTAATTGGTGCCCGATTTAGCTTCTACCTAAATACCAGGAAAAAAACTTTTTTACTGTGAGGGTGCTGGAGCCCTGGAGCAGGCTGCCCAGGGAGGTTGTCAAGTTTCCTTTTCTGGAGAGATTCCAAACCCACCTGGATGTGATCCTGGGCAATCCGTTCTGGATGACCCTGCTTTAGCAAAGGGTTTGGGCTGGATGATCTCCAGAGGCTCTTCTAACCCCCACCTTGCTGGGATTCTGTGAAATGCTTTGCCTGCTCTCTCACCATTCAGCAGTGCCTCTCCAGGGCTCCTCACTCCTACTGGCTTTCTCCTTTCTGCCTTTGATAGCAGCAAGAGCTAGACATCAATTGAAAAAGCAAGGAGCAGCACAGTCTTGTGAGGCTTTGTCCTCCCAGCAAGCCACAAAGCTTTTATGAGGGCAGGCTTCCCTCCGCGGGCACAGCCTCTGCCATGGAGATGGTTTCAGCTCCATCCCAGCACAGACCAGCGCCCTCTGCTCGTTGTAAGATGAGCTGTGGTTTCATACTGTCATTTGCAAGTTGTTTTCCCTGCCCTTGGTGTGTCCTTTGTACCAGCAGTAACAAACAGCTCCAGGCAGACCAGCACAGAATGTGTTACTCCTATGGGGGATCAGGCAGTCCTCGTTGTGTTCAGAGCTCTTTGTTCAGGCACTTCAGAACTTATTTAGCCAAAATCTTTTAGTGTCTTCAAGATCTGTGACCTGATTCTCATCTTACATTGGTTATGTCAAATGCTGCTGTTGACTGGACATGAGTAACAACTGCTTACATATTCCTTTAGTAAAAATATCAGAGCTCAGAACCTTTCTCTCTCAGTTTGTTTGATTTGGTTTTTGCTTCCATAGAACCACAGGTCTTGAAGATCATCTAGTTCCAACTGATCAGGTTGCTCAAGGCCCTGTCCAACCTGGCCTTGAACACTTCCAGGGAAGCAGCATCCACAAGCTCCCTTGCCAACCTGTTCCAGTGCCTCACCACCCTCAGTGTAAGGAATTTTTTCCTAGTATCCAATCTTAATCTCCCCTTTTCCCACTTACAGCCATTCCTCCCCATCCTATCACTATAAGGCCTTGTAAAAAGCCCTTCCCCAGAGGCTTTACAGCCTGATGAAAAGCAGTTTCTAGAGTAGGTTGTTGCAAAAGGAATTACTTCAGGACATGTAAATGATACAATAACATCTTGTTCTCTGACCACTGAAATAGTTTTATTCAAACACATCCATGAAGATCCTGCACTGTGGAGAGCCCAGCTGGGTCGCATATGGCTTTCCACATTTCTCTCTAGGAACAAAAGAGGAGGTGAGGAGAAATGGCCTCAAGGTGCAGCAAAGGAGGCTTAGGTTGGATATTAGAGACTTTTTCACTGAAAGGGTTCTAAAACACTGGCACAGGCTCCCCAGGGAGGTGGTTGAATCCCCTGGAGGTGTTTAAAAGATGCAGAAATGTGGTGCTGAGGGACATGGTTTAGCACCAGCCTTGGTAAAGTCAGGGAACAGTTGGACTTGATCTTAAAGGGCTTTTTCAACCCAAACAATTCTGTGTTTTTAATGCATCATTGAAGGCATTAAGAAAACAAGCAGAGATTTTTAGGTCTAATGATCCATCTGAATAAAACAGGAATTAAATGCAAACCGAATAAATGGAAAAGAATTAAATTCATCCTAGACATAAAAAAACCAAAACAACAATGAGGCGTGTTCCAAAAGTCTGTTTTATTAATAATGCTTTTCCCCTCCCTCCTTTGCTCTTCTGATGACAAGTGTGGCTGAGGCACTCTTCAGCAGACACTGAAGCAATTTAGGTGCTGTCACATGCCTGCCTTGATACACACCTATTAGTCACACAGCCGTTTTATGCTCTTTAGCATATTTTAGTGTATAATTAAAAATGGGGCTGTCTGCTACTAAGCAACCAAGCATGCCAGGGGTTGATTGTATTCTGTCACCCACATCAGAAAGGAAGGGTAAAAAATAATAATCATGTGTTCACTTTTCAGTCTTAATTGTGCCTCAGCTCCTTTTGATATGTTGTTACACACACAGAGGTTCCTGAAGATGGAGGCAAAGCTGATGGCTGGGAATGGCTGGCAGGTGTCCTGTAGCACATCAGTCCTGGATGTTGAGCTTTTAATGTGTACTCCTATGGGTTCAGTTTGGCTGGACCTTCCTGAGCTGCTGTTTGACTTTCCATGGGATTGGAGTGCCCAAAGTGTCTCCTTAGATGTTATTTAAGAAGCGACTCCGGTTCACGTTTGCATTGTGCCTTCTCCACAGGTATGTGAGAGCAGAACTACTGAAGGACACTGAGCATTGGGCAGCAAATAATGATGTACTTCAGTCCTTTCTAGATTATTTCATGTGAAAAATGGCCCATACAGATAGTAAATTGCTCATGGGTGTACCTAGGTGATTGCTGTAAAGTCTGGGAGAGGAGCACCAGAACTACAGGTCTCCAGTCTCAGAGATGGTGTCTTGATCCACTTGGTTCTTTTATGGATCCCCAAAATGTGACCAAGAAGGAACTGAGGAGCTGATTGGAAAAAACAGTTGAATTTTATTTCCCTTATGTGTGCAGAGAGATGTTAGAAATACAGAAAAGGAGGAAGAAAACAAGAGATAGCAAAAGCAGAGATAGTTTCCAGTGAAGACCAAGTGATGACTTGCTGCTGCTGAAGGCTGCAGTCATCAGAGGAGCTCCAAAGTTCCCTCTTACCTCTGAGGTTTTGTACCTTCCCCAGTTTCACACATGGCCACAGTTCCACAGTTTTAGCACATTTGTCTGCTGTCAGCACTGTTAGTTACATGTGTCAGTTATCTGTGAGTGTTCTCCCCACCAAAAGACCCACAAAACTGTCACAGTGAGCCCAAGCTTGTATTGCAAGACTCTTGAACCTGTGGCATTGTCTGCTTGTCAGATGCTATAATCACAGAGCAGTAGCAGTAGAGATGTAGCTACTTTCTTGGGACAATGGTGTGAAAGCATCTCAGGACAAACAATGTTGAAGCAAACATGAAATAAACTTTTAACTCCCTACAGGTGGCCAGCATCAAATGGAGCAGAGGCAGCATGCAGCTCCCATCCCAGAGGCTCTCAGCCCATTATCATCCAGCACAACTGTTTCAGAGGCTCTTTCCAATGCCTGACAACTTCAGGTTCTCATCTGGTCTCATGCTGCACCATCCCTTTCTGCTCTAGTGATAGGTTGATGATGCAGATGTCTGCCCCAAAAGCAGAAGCAATGCTTTCCCCATTCACTGGCTACTATCAGGAACAGACTGAATAAACCTAGGTTTGATGGTCTGGGAAAATGTCATTGATTTTTCTCAACCATAACCTTATTTAACTCAAGGGATTCTTTCTGTAGGAAGGCATGGCTCTGAGGATGTGCTCTGGCACCATTTGCAGGCCCGTGAGAGGTCTACTTGGTAAGGTGGTACCCTCTGTGTGAAACCCTCTCTTGAAGCTGGAGTGGATGCATGGTTCTGGAGAAGAACCAAGGAAGTGGACCTGAGTAAGGCATTTGAATCTGTCCCACATGACATCCTGGTCACCAAGCTGGAAAAATTGGCTGGATGCATGGAGCACTGCTGGGTAAGGAATTGGTTGGATGGTGGCACACAGATAGTGGAGATCAACAGCACAATGTCTGCTTGGAGACCAGTGACAAGTGGTGTCCCTCAGGGGTCAGTGCTGGGACCAGTGCTGTTTAACATCTTTGTCAGTGACATGGACAGAGGAATCAGTGCAGCCTCAGCAAGTTTGCTGATGCCACAAAGCTTTGTGGCACAGTCAACTTGCTAGAGGGCAGGGATCCATCCAGAGGGACCTGGACACGCTGCAGAGGTGTGCCCAGGCCAACCTCATGAAATTCAACAAGGCCAAGTGTAAGGCCCTGCACCTGGGTAGGCACAGTACCAAGCACAACTCCAGGCTGAGTGGGGAATGGCTGAGAGCAGCCCTGAGGAAAAGGACCTGGGGGTCTGGGTTGATGAAAAGCTCAACATGAGCCTGCAGTGTGAGGGCAGCCCAGACAGCAACCGAGTCCTGGGCTGCAGCAAGAGCAGTGTGGGCAGCAGGGCAAGGGAGGGGATTCTGCCCCTTTGCTCTCCTCAGACCTCATCTGGAGTCCTGTGTCCAGTTCTGGAGCCCCCAGCACAGGAAGGACATGGAACTGTTGGAGCGGGTCCAGAGGAGGCCACAAAGATGCTCAGAGGGCTGCAGCAGCTCTGCTATGAGGACAGGCTGAGAGAGTTGGGGCTCTGCAGCCTGGAGAAGAGAAGGCTTCCAGGAGACCTTAGAGTAGCCTTCCAGGATCTGAAGGGGGCTACAGGAAGGCTGGGGAGGGACTATTGACAAGGTCTTGCAATGACAGGACAAGGGGCAATGGGTTTAAACTGGCAGAGGGGAGATTTAGACTGGATGTTAGGAGGAAGTTGTTTGCAGTGAGGGTGGTGAGACACTGGCACAGGTTGCCCAGGGAGGTTGTGGCTGCTCCCTCCCTGGAGGTGTTCAAGGCCAGGTTGGAGGAGGCCTTGAGTGACCTGTGCTAGTGGGAGGTGTCCCTGCCTATGGCAGGGGGTTGGAACTGGGTGATCCTCGAGGTCCCTTCCAACTTTACCATTCTACAATTCTAAGTGTTTTTGTGTGTTTTAGGCTCAAGAGGAGAGGCAATTTACGATGTCAGCTCTATTCCTAACTCCTTCAGTGTGTGTTTGTCTCTCAAGCACATGCAAGCGCAGCACAGCATGCAGTGTGTGCAGCAGCAGGACAAGCATTTGACAAGTTTTCCACTCCTAGTGACTTTTATTACTTCAGCAAAAAAGAAGCCAGCACATCAGCACAAATTGGTATGACATGAGGAAAAAAAAAAACAAAAAAACCAAACCCAACAATGAACAACAAAGCAATCAAAAATGATGTTGTGAATAATTGAAAGCTTGTTTGTTGATTGTGATTCCTTTAATTCAACCTCCAGGGAGGAGGATGACACTGCCTTTACGTTTTTCACAGTCAGCATCTGATATATGACCTGCTCTGAGCCTGCCAGCCTCTTGAGTCGTGACACTGAGGCTGCTTGAAGATGATAAACTTGCTGGGAGTCATCTAATTTCCCTTGGTGTTCCCCAGCAGTCCTTTCTTACTCAGAAATGATGGGAAAGAAGCTGTGGCCAGCCAGGTATGAGGAGGCCTGTGGCAGATGCTGTGTGGGGATGCCCAGGAGGTTCTGTGGTATAGCCTGGAGCTCAGCTTTGGCCATAGACAACACTGGTGCAACTTGTACCTTGTTTGTCATGGTGGTGGCTTGCAGGGTTTATGCAGTGACACCACTGCTATACATGTAGACAGCAGGAGGAGTCTTGCCATCACATCCTCAGTATATAAGTCCCAAAACATAGGACTGCCATGGTGTAAAGATGTCATTGTGCTTCACACCATCAGTGTCTACTGATCTGCAGCTACAAGATGATGCCTGCAATGGGAGTGTGTCATTCTTTCACACTGGGAACAAAGGCCAGCAGCAAAGTTCATTTTTTTTTTTTGCTAGTTTGAATGAGCTGAAAAGAATGAAAAGAACTCAGAATGCCCAAACCAGTGAAGGAGATTTACTTCAAGGATTTTATCTAGCATGGAGATTTCGTGTGGTGCTCTCAAGGTGCCTCAGTTCTTTTACATGGTCTGTGAGCTTGATACACCTGCTGATTTCAGGGGTCCAGCAGCAAGCAATGGTGGGACAGTGCTGTGCAAGGCTGTGGCAGTCCCTAGGTTGGAAGAACCAGATGGCAGAATAAATGCCCCTCTCTCCCAAAGGACCCAACTTGCTATGAACTACGCCATGGGCAATTTTTTCACTCCTGAGGGATCATTTCTTGAGCACTACACAGATCTAATGAATTCCCTTTCAAACAGAACAATTAAAAGAGATAAATCATGTCAGGTGCCAATATTCTTGTTGTTCCATGCAGCTCTGATGTGTGTGTGGTGTCACAGATGCTGCTGTATTTATCTTGTCTGTGATTCAGTCCTGCCCTCTACCTTATGATGCTGAACAACTCCATGTGTGGGGCAGGACCATCAGCTTGGTCTCACAGCTCTCAGAGGGCAGCTGGCTCTTCTTCCAGCACTGTCTTGCAGTCCATCACCCACAGCTTGTATGCTCTTTCCAGGGTCTCCTCACTAGTGTCATTGAATATCTCTGTAAAGTAAGACTTGTAGTTATTTGGGCATCCAGAGAACCATCTCCTGCATGCATACACTAACTCACTAGGTGGGAGTTTATGAGATTCTGTTCTCTTGTGTGTAGAGGTTGAGCTACATGGAAATAGTCTGGATTGATGCTGATGCAAGAGGTCATACCCTGGTCCCATGTACTGCCTTTATGTTAGGTATTGGGGGTGGGCTGTATTTTTAAAGTCTTGTAAAGTAAGAGGTGTTTCACCCCAGGTACTGAGCAGATGCTATTTGGTTTTTGGGTACTGGTTCTAGTTACAGTAATACATTAAATTCCTTTTCTGAGGACTACCTAACAAAATAATTGTTTTTCTCTTTTGACACAGTTGGTCTCTCTGCCAGAGCACTGCAGTGAGACTCTGGGTTTGCAACCACTTTTGTGGAGTGAATTTTTAGATCTTAGTGCAGTTAATAACCTCAATCCTTAACTAAGTTCTGGTAGTTACACACAAGACAAGGATCTTGTCCTCATTGGGTTTGTTGAGATTGCAGAATCACAGGTTTGTGGAGGTTGGAAGTGACCTTTGGGGATCATCTAGTCCAACCCCTCTGCTAAAGTAGGGTCACCCAGAGGAGGTTCCACAGGATCACAATGTCTAGGGGGATTTGGAATCTCTTTGAAGAAGGAGACTCCACAACCTCTCTAGACAGCCTGGTCCAGTGCCCTAGCACCCTCACAGGAAAGATTTTTTTTCTCACATTTATGTGGAACTTCTTGCATTCTAGTTTGTGCCTCTTGGCCCCTGTCCTGTCACTGGGCAGCGCTGAAAACAGACTGGCCCTGTCCTCATGACCTCACCCTTTAGCTACTGATCAGCAGTGAAAACGTTCCTTCTCAGTCTTCTCTCCAAACCAAGCAACCCCAGGTCTCTCAGCCTTTCCTTACCAGAGAGGTGCTTCAGTGCCCTTCTCGTGCCCATAGCCCTCTCTGGACTCTCTCTGGTGGATTCTTGTCTCTTTTGAACTGGGGAGCCCAGAACTGGTCACAGCACTCCAGACATTAAGAAACATTCAGAGACATCAAGAAAAGCAGCAGTGACACCAGAGAGGCCCCACTGCAGAAGGTGGTTTGCAGCATGACACTGCCAGCATGTTCACTGTCCCCCAGGCTCCCGCTGCGGGAGCTCTCTGGTGACCCTCACTGCAGTACCTGCTATGCCAAGGCCAGTGGGGAGAGGCATCCTTGGCTGCCCCCCGCTGTGCTTCAGCCGCTCCATCAGGGCTTTCTTGATGAGGGCCCAGCTGCAGCCACCATGCCAGACTGGCAGCTCCAGGCCCCTCATGCACTGGATGATCTGTTCCTTCTCCTGGGCGGTGATGAGCCCCCGCACGTAGGCGACATACGTCATGAATGCCATGTCGATGTTCACAGCCTCTCCGTGCATCAGGGATGGCAGAACCCTCTGAAACACAGCAAAAGTGGGTGGGGGAAAAGGTTTGGGTTGACAACTAATAAATATGTATTCTTTTTTTTTCCCCATATGTGCTCCTGAAAATTGTCATTTGGTTCCCAGCAGTAGAAGGATTTACTGGATGTTAGTATCTTGTGATTTATGGGTTGCAGAGGATGATTTTTTTTTACAGGTGATTAACTGCATGTAGAATCTTCCTTAGGGATCCAGAATCTAATTCTCCTGTTCAAATCACTGACAAAAAGCACCATGGGATGGAGGGAAGAGCTCTGAATTTTGCATGAGGTCTAGTCCTCCCCCCCTTATTCCTCAGTGCCTATTTCTCCCCAGTAATAGAGGCTATGGCTTCCATGCATTCATGCTGCTGCAGCACCTGTTGGTGATTTCTAATCAATGCAATCTGGTCACCTTTGTGCTTTGCTGAATGCCTGGTAAGAAGCAATAATTGTGTTTTGAACAGGGGAAATGTCTGGAGGTGTGGGGCAAATGGGGCAGGGGAAAGGGCTCTCTTTATCCAACAGGACCAGGCTGGGTGAGTTGAGTGAGATGCAGATCTAGAGCTTAGCTCAGCTGCTTCTGCACAGAAGTTTCATGCACTTGACACATAACTTTTTTTTTTTTTTTTAAACAGATGTAGAAATGTAAAGTCTGCTACTCACCATTTCCAGCTCTGGGCTTATAACATGACCAAAATCAACCAGTCTGTCCAGGTCATCCTCCCAGAGGTTGGGAGCCAGCTCTTCCAACATGGTTTCAATGGCAATCCTGGTAGTCTGCAGTGCAGCGTCCCCATGGTTGGCAGGGCCACTGTAGGACTGGAACTTGGTGTCCAGCAAGTATTTCCCATGGCTCTTGAGCAGGTCAAACAGCCCTTTGTGTTTCATGAGTGCCATCTGGGGTAGAACAGAAGTAGTAATTAAGGATAATTGCATCGATCCTCAAGTGCACTGTTGACAGCCTGACTGGACTGTAGGTATACACTATCAGAGAAACGCCTGCACACTTGGCACCTGGGCAAGTTCTGTCCCTGTAAGGTGCAAAACCACTTCTGTAGACAGTTTGTAGTTGATATGTGTGCAGGGCTGTATAAGTAGGGAGGGTACACCAGTTTGGTGTCTCTAGAAGATGTGGCCTGGTGGTGTTATGCATGTTGTCAGCTCTGGTAAGCAAAGATACATGCAAAGGCAGTGTGGAATTGCCTAGTTGGGCTTTGGTAAACTGGCAGAGATGATGGGAGCATTGATGGGCAAATTCCCTTGTACTGGGCAACCCTGACAATGGTGTGAGCTTGCCACATGCTCCAGCAGCCCCATAGATGGTTTGTAATGAGCTTTGGCTCTTTGTGTGCCTGTCAAGAAACTCAAGACTTAATGGTGGCCATGCTTAGGAGAGGGGCATTGGACATCCTCAGTATAATCTAATCCTTGACATTGCTGTTTGAGGAAGGGAAGGTGGGGAAACATTGCAACATCAGCAATAAGAGGGTCCAGAGGAGGTTTTGTTGTTACAAATATGTATTTTTCACCCTCTGACTTGGGCATTGAAGTGGGAAATGATGACCTGTGGTGCCTGCCAGAAACCTCTGCATATCCTGGGCAGTTCCCACTATGCAAGCACTGAAAAATGCTACTGATGAACTCATTTCTAATGGACTTTAATAGCTTGAACTCTGCTTTATCAAAAGTTTTAAAAACTCTTCAGGCATAAAGCCATTTACTGTGCAGTTTTCAGGTAATTTTAGAAATAGAATTTGCCTTGCAGGAGATTGATTGACCACACTCAGCATACCCAGAAGGTAGGTGCAAATTATCTTGGAGGTTATTAATCCCCAGTATAATGAAGTTCAAATTCTCTGCAAGCAGTTCATTTTAGAGAGCTACAGATCAACCTCAGTGGGAAGATGCTCTCTTCCCTGGTTATGCTGTGTCTACATCTGGCCTTGAGTTTTGAAGCTTATTTGGCAGGGTTAGCACTAGGCTCTATGTGTAAAGGATATTCTAACCAGCAGCTGTAATGAAATAAATGTGTATAGGCACAATCAGAATTTAAAGTCCCCATGAAGCCTTGATGGCTGCCTCTTAGAATCAGTGACTGAGGTTGGAAGCGATCAGACATCTACTCCAACCTCCTGCTGTGGTCAGGGACACCTCTCAGCTGGACCTGCCTGCTTTTGTCATCCAGCCTGGCCTTGAACACCCCCAAGGAGCAGGCATCTGCAATCTCCCTGGGCAAGCTACGCCAGAGTATCACCACCCTTTTACCATAGATGCCAATAGGCATCTTACCAGCATTGTGGCCTTTTGGTAGTTAAAGGGGATTTACAAGAAGGATTGGGACAGACTTTTTAGCAAGGCCTGTTGTAGCAGACCAAGGGGTAATTGTTTAAACTAGAAAAGGATGGATCTAAGCTAGATGTAGGAAAAAGTGGAGGTTGGGCTCTTCTCCCAGGCAACCAGCAACAGAATGAGGAGACACAGTCTCAAGTTGTGCCAGGGGAGGTCTAGGCTGGATGTTAGGAGGAAGTTCTTGCCAGAGAGAGTGATTGGCATTGGAATGGGCTGCCCAGGGAGGCGGTGGAGTCATCATCCCTGCAGGTGTTCAAGAAAAGACTGGATGAGGCACTTAGTGACATGGTCTGGTTGATTGGCTGGGTGATAGGTCGGACTGGGTGATCTTGGAGGTCTCTGCCAACCCGGTTGATTCTGCGATTCTAAACCAGACATTTTTGACACTGAGTGTGGTGAAGCCCTGTAAGAGATTGCCCGGAGAAGTGCAGATGCCCCATCCCTGGAAACATTCATGGTTAGATTGGGCAGAGCACAGAGCAACCTGATGTAGTGGAAGGTGTTCCAGTTCACTGCAGGAGTGTTAGGTTAGATGACCTGTAATGACCCTTTCTAACCCAAACTACTCTATAATTCTGCCATTTCAATTTTGAAAACAGAAGTTCCTACCTTTAGAATTTCACCAAGGCCGTTGGAGATGTGGCGCCGAGGAATGCTCTGGATGAAGGACCTGTCCAGGAAACTAGCTACTGGGGGAGTGTAACCCCCAAGCTTGTTCTTGCACTGCAGGAAATTCACCCCGTTCTTTGCCCCCACGCTGGCATCAACATAGGAGAGGAGGGTGGTTGGCACCCGAATGTAAGGGGTTCGCCTCCTGTAGAGCGACGCCGCCAGGCCGACGATGTCCAGGCAGACGCCGCCTCCGATGGCAACGATGGGCTCAGTTCGCCTGTCGATGCTGAACTTCTGCACTTCTTGCAAGATGCTCAAGACCAGGTCCATGGATTTCGTTTCTTCAGTGGTAGGCAGGGCGAGGATTTTGTGCTGAACGTTGTTCTCTTCAAAGTATTCTCTGACTTTAGAACCATACAGTTTGTCGACGACTTCGTCTATGACGACAAAGCGCCTCAGCTTCCTTTTGCCACTGGTGGCCAGCTCCAGTTGCTGGGGGTCAGTAATGTGACCCCAGAGCAGAGTCGTGTTGGAGGGATCCAGAATATTGTATGTTTCTACCACTTTGTAGCAAAAATAGATGGGGGCTTCAATCGTCCAGGAAATCCCAGCTTCGGAGACGCATTCGCCTCTGGCAGGGACAGAAAAGATGAGTTGAAATCATCAGATCCCTCTTCTGTGCTTTGCATGTCTGAACAAGCTCAAGGATGTAGCTGGGAGTGAGGAATGTGGGGTCTCCTGCCCAAGCACTGCCAAAATATGGGGCTGCAAGGGTGGGATAGGGCTCCTGGATGTCAGGGCTCAATGGCTTTGGCACATGGAGAAACTCTCCCACAGTTTAGAGACTGGTCAAATGGCTCAGCTTAAAGAATCATAGAATGGTTTAGGTTGGAAGGGACCTCAAAAATATCTAGTTCCAACCCCCCACCAGAGGCAGGGACACCTCCCACTAGAACAGGTTGCTCAAGACTTCATCCAGCCTGGCCTTGAACACCTCCAGGGGGGAGCAGCCACAACCTCCCTGGGCAACCTGTGCCAGTGTCTCACCACCCTCACTGCAAACAACTTCCTCCTAACATCCAGTTTAAATCTCCTCTCTGCCAGTTTAAAGCCATTACTTCTCATCCTGTCATTACAAGATGATGTAAATAGTCTCTCCTCAGCCATCCTGTAGGCCCCCTTCAGATACTGAAGGCTACTACAAGGTCTGCTGGGAACCTTCCCTTCTCCAGTCTGCAGAGCCCCAACTGCTAAAATCCTGCTCTATCTGCTGCAGCTCTGCCTGAGCAATGCTTGCACTCAGCCTGCATGGCAGTGATAAAAAGTGATAAAACAAGGAGGAGAAGGGCTGGAGAAGCAAATATTTTCCTTTGCAGTTAACTTGTTTGCCAACAAAACAGCAGAAAACTCCAGAGCAGTCATCCCAGCTTCCCAAAAGTGAATGGGAAAAGGATTGCCAAAATTTCCCAACGTATTTATGAAGGAAATATCCTCTGTCCAGTGTGTCTGGATGATGTGAGCTAATTTCTTCCTGTCTCTCTGGGCACAGACACACACATAGACACAGCTCCATGCACAATAGTGCCTCTGCAGTTCTTCAGAGGATCTCATCAAAATGTGTATGGTAGAACTAGGAAGTGCTGAGCACTTAAAATAAAAACAGTAATCACTTGAGAGCTGGGAAAGGTTTCCATAGTGGAATTTGAAAGGATAAATAGAAGCCTACAAAGCTGGCACATGGTATCTATGTAAACCAGTGGAGAACACAGCCCTGCAACCCAGGTATGGCTTCTCCTGATGGGCAAGGCGGGGGGGGGCAGGTGTAAACAAAGGATTTTTTTTCCCAGTTTGCTGGGAATAAAAAGAGGATTTAGTTTTGGTTTGTTGCTGTTTTGTTTTGTTTTGAAAGACAGAGCAGACCTGTAAGCTGTACTTTACATAAGAACTCTTCTTGAAGCTGCAGTTGGGTAAAAATCCAAAGTTTCTGTCACCCTTTGTTTTGTTTTTTGAATGAGCAAATGGCTCATTGATTTGTCAGGTTTCTCTACATGCCCAATTTCTTAACACATGCCTGAACTCAGAGGTCTAAATAAGTGTTTCTCTACTTTCTTTACCAAACTGCTTCTAAATGTGGCTGTAGCACTTTGTTAAAGAAAACCAGTGAGGGTCTAGACTTTCCAGAGAACTTCTTCTGGGCTTTTAACATGCAGTGCTACATAAAACCAAACCCATCTTTATGTCCATTGCAGTATGCCAGATCTGTACCTGACAGCTGTGTATTTATTATGTGTGTGTGTGCATCCATCTCTTGCATGTGACCCTTGTAAGAGACAGGATTTTGAGGGTTGCAATGGTGGAGTCAGCTTTGGGTGCTGGATAGCACAATTAGTACTCATTGCAATCCCTCTGCTATCCAAACTTAGGTGGTGAATTTGAGGCTCAATATGCCCTTGTTGAAGCCTATGTCGGCTGAGGACTTCTCTGGGTGTGCTCTGGGCCCTAGGGTCATTCTGCTGTTGACTAAGGTCCAATAGACTGCTTTTGGTTGTGCTAAAATCCTATTCTATCTGCTGGATTTCTGCCTCAGCAATGCTTGCGCTCATCCTCAGCCCGTGGCTACCTGTGGTGGAGATCTCTGACCTGGCTGAGAGAAGGCTTAGGCTTGTGATGCAAACCCCGAGTATGACAAATGCTGGAAACCTCCTGACATGTAAAACAGAGTCTTCTGATGGAAGGCCTGCATTGCAAACGAGGATCCCTGTGCTCATGGAAAGGAGTATCCTGCAATTAAAGGATAATTAACTGGAGAGATGTAATATCAGCAAAGAGCCGTATGTATCCCTGAGGGAAAGAGCTCTCTTTCCTCTCTCTGAAACCACAAGAGATGACTTCTACATTTTGAGAGATATATTATGGGTTTTGCTCCTGTCATTGACCTACTGTGTTTATCTGACCCATGTAGGCACTTTCTTTGTCTGAAACCATCTCTATAAATGCACCCTTCTCCCATGCCTGTGCATGAGCTCTTGCACACAATGAATTCCTGCAAAGACAGGGGAGGAAAAAGGCCAAGTGCATCTTTCAGAAGTCTTTACATAAGCATTTCAGAAGGTGACAGAAACTTCCTATCTACAAAAATGGAGGCTGTTGATAAAATTCCCTCTAGCTTAGGCAGGCCATGCCAGGAAGAACAGCAGATACCTGCACTGCCATGCCGCATGCGTTTCCAAGCCCACTTCTGCAGGGATGTACATGTGATGGTGGGTTTGAGCACAATGGCACACAAGATGGATTTTCCATCTGATGTGAGTCCCACCAGGCAGACCACAGCTGGGTCAGCCAGAGACATCCATCCCAGTTGCCGACGAGCAACGCAGGCTCCTGTACTTACATTTTTGCTTCGGAGAGAATGGTCTCATCCTCGCCATTGGAAAGAGCTTCTCCTTTCTTGATGCGGCACCATGTGCTCTTGACTCTCACCAGCTGGAAGTCTGTCTGCTGGGGCTCCTGGGGCATCGTGGCCAGGGCCACTGGAGCAAAGACTTCGCCTGACACCGGCATGTTTCCAGAAGGTAAAGTCTTCCTGCTAAGAGATCTAACTGGGTATCTTCAAGGTGCTTTTTAAAGGCTCTACCTGACCAGGTGTTGGAAGGGGAGGTCTTGTCTCCACGAGGGAGAATCATTACAAAACTAGGATTACCTAAGCTGGGATGCATGTTTGGGGTGGTAGGAGCATTTGAAGACACGTGCAGGTACCAGGATGGAGTTGTATAATCAGCTGGTTTTATAATGCTGAAGAAGTACAATGGGAGTGCATGCGTGAACTTCCAGCATGATGCCCTACAGCAAATTCAAAGTTATGAAAGGCAATTTGTGTGATTCTCCAAGGCATACAGGAGCCTCCTTTACTGTGTGGAGTCTCTGATCTGGCTGCAGCTCTAACCCACTCCTGTGGGGTGAGATAGGAGCAGGAGCACAGGGACAGGATGGACAAGGGCTGTTTAAACCTCTTTTGAACTCACATTTCTAGGATTCTCTTGTGTAGACAAAGGGAATAATTTTTCATTGTTGTTTTCAGCTTTTGTGGTGGGTTTAAAGAATAATCAGAGAGAATAAAGAATAATCAGAGAGAATAAAGAATAATCTCCTGGGAGATGACTGAGTTTTGCCCAGCTGCCTGTGGGACTCTGAGATAATGAAGTTTCCCTGCAGTGGAGTCATTTCAGGATCAGCAGTGTGGTCCAAGTAATGGTATCTGAGCCTCGATGACCATGCCTCTTGGGTGCTCTGCTTTCCTGTGGTTGGCACCTATTTGGTTGTGCTAAGACCATGCCAGAAGCCCACCCACATCCTCAGGTAGACCACATCGCACTGATTCAAAGGCAGACTGATCTTGTGGGTGGGTTCAGCCAGAGGGATAAATTCCCCTTCTCCAAGAGACAATGGCATGGTGGCAGTGGTGCCTGGGACTCCGTTCACCACATGACAGAGGGATGCATAATTCACCTTTCCATATGATCTTCCAGCTTGCTTTTTGGAGAGCCTCAGGCTCAGCTTGCCACACCAAACTTTGGCATACAGCTCTGTGGGATGAACACAGAGGAAGATCTTCCTTTGATTTCACTAGTAGTGCCTGGAGGTAAAAGCTTGTCTTTGCTGCCTTCTTGATCATGTTTCTGAAAGCTGTCCTTGTTCACACACAAAGATCAAGAAAACCAAAACCAGGCATAAAAGCACATGCAATAAAAAATGGTTCTTCATGAACCCATCAGGCATCAGCTACCAAAATCAGGCATAAAAGCAGAGGCAGGGAAAAAAAGGGTTCTTCAAGAGCCCAGTGGAGAAGACCACTTAGTTGCACTGAAGGTTTGAATGCAGCCAAGCTCACTCAGCAACCTACATTTATCTCCAGATTAATTTTGGGGAAAAGCAACAAGAATACATTGCAAAGCTGTATAGCTCTGCTCCACATAAGGTAGTAATGCCTAACTTCTTACTCCTTGCTTCATCTCCAGATGGCAAAGCACTTTGCAAGGAGGAGAGACAACCACCCCCATTTTACAGCAGAGGAAAACAGAATCACCAGGAGACAAGCAGCTTGCCCAAAGTCACCTCCAGAGCTAGTGGAGGGTGCATTGGTTGGCATACTAAAACTCCTGGCCTGTTTACCAAATACTCATCTGAAATTTTAACTCCCAGTCCAAACAAAATTGGGTTTACTTTCTGCAGGGGCTGTAGGTCTAATGCAGTTTGTTGTTTACTAAATCATAAGATGGAGCAATCTTCAGTATGCAAGGAGATCTGTCCCCTTTGTCTTGTTTATTTGTTTTGACTAATAGCAATCCACCAAGCATTGGCATTTATATTATTTGCTTTTCTTTTACTCTTTTCTCTTGTGCATTTACTTATTTTTTCCATTTATACTTCCCTCTCCTATTCTGGGGACACTGAAATTTTGTTCTGTTGCATTTTAGAAGTTGACAAATTGACTTTCCGGTGTCTGTCTGCTTGCCCCAACCAGTGACTGCAATGTCTTTGTACCACCCAACCTGCAGAGGGGCTGCCAAGAGCCTGGCAACAAAGACCTGCTCCCCACATCCTCTTCACCTCCTCTGCTCAGCCCAAGCTCTCTCAACACCCTTCACAGGTATGTTGAGTTGTTCCTTGACTGAACCAACTCAGAGTGATACATCCCAGAGGTGAAAGATGCTGTTCTGGTTATGAAGTAGTCCACATTTCCTCACTAGCTTCAGTTCGTGTTCCATTTGTGTGAAAAGCAGATGGTTGGCTGACCACAGCTCCATCACATCCTCCTTAACTACTTTGCTATAACTTCTCACCAACCTTTTCTGCTCTAGACTGTTGCAGGCCAGCTTAGGCTTTTACATAGCTTGGATGTGCTGCCTGGTTCCTCCTGAAGGAGCTGGGGTTGTTCAGCCTGGAGAAGTGGAGGCTCAGGGGAGACCTCATTGATCTCTATAACTACCTGAAAGGAGATTGTAGCCAGGTGGGGTTGGTCTCTTCTCCCAGGCACCCAGCGACAGAACAAGAGGACACAGTCTCAAGCTGTGCCAGGGCAGGTTCAGGCTGGATGTTAGGAAGAAGTTCTTTGTGGAAAGAGTGCTTGGCATTGGAATGGGCTGCCCGAGGTGGTGGTGGAGCCCCCATCCCTGAAGGTGTTTAAGAGGAGGCTGGATGAGGCACTTAGTGCATGGTTTAGTTAATTAGAAAGGTTAGGTGATAGGTTGGACTCAATGATTTTAGAAGTCTTTTTCAACTTGTTTAATTCTGTGATACTTCTCCTGTCAGTGCATTCCTGGACCCTTTCTGGGCATGCAGGTCAGTTGGTACTCATGCGGCACAACTTCCTAAAGCCCATGCAGAGACTTGATCTCTGGACTGGTCTCCAGACCAGGAGGTGCTCTGATGTTTGGCTGGGCAGGGTGGTGGTGACCTTGTAGCTATGGACCACTTCATTTGTACATAATCTGCAGTTCCGAGTCCTGGGACTCTCAGCTTGATACCTGATAGTTTAGCTGGGACACAGGTCTGAGGCTACAAACCTTCTGATTGTCTCCTGGAGGGCCAGTAGCTTCCCAAGGTCAGGGTGTGAACGCTGCCCTTACATAAAGTGAAGGAACTGAAAGTCAGCTCTTTTCCTTTTTCCTTTCTTTTTCTTTTTTTTTTTTTTTTTGCATGTCAGATGCTCTNTCAGATGCTCTTGGATCTCACCGACTGCCTCAGCTCTGGGTGGGGACAGGTGAGTGCAACTGGAGTTGGGTGCAGCTCCAGCCTGAGGCCATCCTCCCTGCGCAGCCTCTGCCCGTGGCTGGGGCTCTGCCCAGGTGATGGCAGGTGAAGAAGCCCATCCCCTCGATGGACACCTGAGCACTCAACGTGCTGCTCTGCAGAGGCAGCAAACACTGCAGCACCCTCTGAGGCTGGGGAACAAGAAGCAACATGCATAACCCTGCAGGTAAACTCCCTGTGAGACAGTGTGACAGGAGGGGACTCTGTGGGATGTCCCAGTACTGGGTACCCCACTGCCTTGTGGAGATGTGATCTACAGGCTCTGTGACTTGGCAGAAGGGAGCAGAGGGAGGATTTAATGAGGAGAGGAATTTGGAGTTGAGCAGGGTAGATGGGGCTACAGGAGCTTGAAGGGGAGGGGGAAAGATACTCCTAGGAGAAAGGGATGAGTGTGAGTGTGGACACTTATTGTGCCAAGAGAGCTGTGGCTGTGACCAGATTTTGGTGGATTGGGATGCTTGTTTTACAAATATTTTTTCTACAGCTTTAACTTTCCTTGATGCTTTCTGTGCTAGCCACGTGTGCCTGGCATGACACACAGAGAGGTGTTTGCTGCCTTTTTAGCTGTTCTCTCTAACCAACAGCCATGTGTAGGAATGGGGGCTGCTCTGAACGGAGAGACTGTTCTCTCACAGCCTGATTTAAAAGCCTGTTTAAGCCTGTCAAAGCCTTGGGCTTTGGATCTGACTGTCAGTGGGTACCACTTACTCCTGCCACACAGAGCATCTGTTATTGTGCGTGAAAAGAAATGTGTGCTTTGCATACTCCAGAGCCTGGCTAATGCAAGCAGAGGAGCACTGGAGGCATCCAACTTTTCTACCTCTTTTGCAGCACTAGAACCTGTAGAAAACATCCACCACCCTGCTGGCTGGTCTATGCTTTCCCATGAAGTTTAGCACCCTGGTTTTTGCTATGAGTGGCAGCTTCCCTGCCTTGGCTGCTTCCTTCCACTCTTCCTTCTCATGTTCCCCTTCGACCTCCTTGACATTTCTGCTGACTTTGCTGCAGGCTCTGTCACTACCAATGCTGAGGCTAAGCGTAGATTAAGCTGTCTTTAGGGACCCCTGCAATATCTAATGGCCAGGCAGTTGGGTTTGGTCCAGACTGCCAGCCCACTCCCATGTGGGCTTTGACATGCCTAGGCTCATGGGTGGTGGTTTTGGACCACTGAGCAGCCCCAGATGTGCTATAAGCCACACTGCTGCTTCTGTCTGCTACAGCTCCATCCATCCAGCAGGCATAGATCATAGCTGGGTTGAATGCATTTGGGTGTGGCAGCAGCACAGGAGGGTCTCCTAACAGACTGAAGTTTTGTGTGCAGGGTTCTGGTGGTGTAAAGAAATAGCTTGAACATTGCATGGTGGTTTTCATGCACAAGACTGCCTGGTGGAATGCAATGGCTGAGGTGTATTCACATGCTAAGATAAAGTGGTGAGTGTTGTGATAAGCTGTTCTCAATGCCTGAGGTGTCTTGATGAATGCAATGGTTGGAATTGGTTGGGAAGACTTTATCAGGCTGGATTTCCACATGTTTAGTGCAAGCACTTGCACACTAAGCTGAGCACCAAGCCGACTCTCAGAATGGTGTTCTGGTGGACCTGGTGCAGTGCTCTGCCCTAGCTGGGAAGGGAAGTTCTTCTGGAAGTCATTGCTGGGGCTGCAAAATACATCTAGAGACCAAAGGTGAAATGAGGATAACCCAGAGAACTAAAAATCTGATCCTGAATCTTTGAATGCATCTGTGCTTTGTTTTTGTCAAATCCAGATTGCCTTCTTGTGCACTTTATATGCATGCATTATTTTGGGCAGCTCCCTGTAAACAGTACATCATCCTCCCCTTTCCTGGCTGATCTACTCCCACACAAAAAGTGCCATCTAATCCCAATCTGCGAAATTCAATTTAATTTCTGGAGCAGGAGGGCTTTCCATGGCATTGCACTGCCTGCCTGCAGAGAGGACATTGCTGTCCCCCACACGTAGCTTGCAGCTGCACTCTGGACTCAAACCAAAAGTGCCTGATCCTGAAAAAATATCAAGCTGAAATTTGTCATTCAGCTTTGTTGTAAAACAGGCTGACTGTGCTCTCAGCATCAACCAAAGATGATGCTGGCACCATCCTCCTGGCAACTGTGGTCCATTTTAAGAACTGCCACCTTATCTTTTTTCCCCCTTTTGTTTTATGAAGCTGCTGGAGACTTAAAGCCCTTTCCTGCTCTTTCATGGTAGAGTTTGAACTTCTCTGGTTTTACACCTAGCAACATTTCCCTCCTCTAAGTGAGTTCCTGTTTTTTTTTTTCTTCTTTCTGTTATTATTTTTTGTCTTTCCGCTTCTATGCATGAATGAGATGATGCATGATCAGATGTGAAAGGGAGAGAGCTGTCTGTGCATTGATAGAGCCACTGAAAGGCAACCAGGCCATCTCATTTAGCACTAAATATGGTCCTGCAGCTTTGCTGGGGTTATACAAAACTATGCAGTAAAGATGAGTCACTTTTACTGGAGTAACACGAAAAACCCCAAGCCTATAATTATATCCTTTTTCACCCACCTTAGTGCGCAGAGCCTTGAGCATAGCCTGGTCAGGCACAGCAGCAAGCCTTGGGCTTTGCTCGGACTTGTCGGGTGGTTGCATAAACGAAGGCAATTCTGACCTCTGCTGTTGGCCCAAAGCATCATCAGGCTGCAAAAAATGCAGCACCACCTGAAAAAGGTTGTATAATCTTGGATACAGAGTTGATCTTGGCATGCTCTGCATGCTCTCCCTCCCCAAGAGCATTTCTTGGTGCTTGCGGCTAGCGTTATGACACAGGTTACAAAACGGCTGGAAGTGAATCTTGTTTTCCTCCCCCTTGAGTGACAGGGAATCCTTGAGAGGTACTCATCCAGAAGCCTAACATGATAATTACTAAAATCTAACATGGATTATAAGCATGTTGGTTTTTTTTTTCTTTTTGTGTGTGTGTTTTGTTTTGTTATTTCCCCCTGAAATTAGGGAAAAAGAAAAAAAGAAAGAAAGAAAAAAAAAACCAAACAAGAGAATCAACCTCAAAGTGCTTTGCAGGGAGTTTGAGCAGGTCTCAACCTCCAGCATCCTGCAGCTGTGTGGTGGGAGCCTGGAGATGCTTGGCGTGGTGGTGAAAACCCTGTGAAGAGATGATGTGTTTTCACACCACGTGTAGCTGGGCTGGAGGATTGCTGCAGTCAACCAACTAAGATGTTCTGGGAGGAGGGATGGGTATTCCTGCACTTACATTTAATTATCAGACTGCTGAAAGGGCCATAAACTGTGGCTGTGATCAGAGGTTGGTGTGAGATGTAACTCAGGGGCTGCTATAGCTAGCCTTAATCTGGTCAGGTTGCACTACTGCCATGAACATTGATGCTGTTTAGATGAACTCTAAGTCTGGTCCAGGATGGAAACTCCTGTCTAGAATGCACATCTATTTTATGTTTCTTGTCTGCTTTCATACTGTTTTGTGATTTGGATAATGAAAATCAGTAAAGTTGTCTCAAAACCTAGCAGTTGTCATCTTAGTAGCTACAGAAAATTAAGAAATGCTACTTAGAGAAACCTTTGGGAAGGTTTAGGCTTTTCTCAGTTCCCAAGGACATGGATTTATTCACACAATGTTTTTTGGTACCAGAGGAAGGAGTGGCCTTTTAGTGCACTTTCAGTGATGGGATAATCTGCTGCACCTACATTCATCTCGGTGTACTGGGGAAGCTGCAGGAAAAGATGCTCAAAATGGTCACATCCACAGTGAGAAGACTTGAGAATACACATTTGCTCCCTGTAACCATCAGATTTGTTCCTTAAAATGCTCAGGCAGAGGAGACATAAAAAACAAAACAAAAACCGAAGACTCTCCTATAGTGCTACCACTTGGCTGGACTCTGACATCAGGATTAGGACATAGATAAGACCCAGTGTTTGAGGAATTTGTCCAAGGTGGCATCGTAAGTAGATAGGAAAGAAAGAGAGAACAGAGAAGACACACACACACACACGTATCTCCAGTTTGCAGTCTGATCCTTTAATGATCTTCTGGCTAAAAGTTATTCCTTAAACATGCTGTTGCATTTGCCTTCATACAGCCTTTCTGAACAGTGGGGGAATTAGCTACACGAGGTGACGACTCTGATGTCCTCAGTGGCTTTATACTGAAGCTCTGCTGAGGGACCATGGGGTGGCTGGATAATTTCTGTGGTGTCCAAGACCCCACCAGGGTGGATTTCTATCCACCCTGCAATGGGGACACGGTGCCTGCAGCAACAGCAGATCCACATGGGCAGCAGGGCTTTGCCCCACAGCTGCTAGGCTGATGTAAAGCAGTCCTCTAGGAGAAGCATGTCCTCTTTTTCGCCTGCTTCACTTAGCTGTCTGCAGCTTCTCTGTCATAGGCACTAAAATCCTGCCAGGGGCAATCTGCTCCACCCCACTTATACTCACAGCCTGATTGCCCTGCCTCTGAAATGCTGTCCCGGTGCTTTCATAACCCAGCACATGCTCTTACACTTGAGGGGTGGAGGAGTTTCCCTGTCTTGCTCTGTGGGGAGGCAGAGTCCATTGAGGTCCGGTGCTGCATTGCTGCCATATGGGTTTTCTGGTGTCCGTGGGCAGAACTGCTTTTGCCTCCAGCAAAGGACAATCTTAACCCTAAAGATGTTTCCACAGCCTTTGAAATCCTGGCACAGCATTGCACATAACTGCTCCCCTGTACAGCTTTAGGAAAGGTCCAGGTTAATTGGAATATTTTAATGAAAAAAATTAGATTATAGATTGTGAAAAGCAAANTATATTGTGCTAAGCTGTGAATACAAAGCTTCTTTCCTTAGCTTCCAGTCAGCTGAGTCTAGTCTGGGTGATTTTCATAGAGTGAGGGGGCAGGTAATTCCCAAGCCATCAGATCCAGCTTGTGAAAAGATGCTGGGAGATTTGCCTTGTGATGCTGATGTGTTCAGGCACAGTTAGTGTTTGTGATCTGAGAAACAGAAGGCTCAAAATGGTGCACCACCACTGCGAGCTGCTGTGGCAGGTTGATGACAGAAGAAGGGTTAAGAGGTGGCACTCCTGCCAGCACCCTCATAGTGAAGATTTTTTCCCTTTCATTTATGTGGAACCTCCTGACTGGTTTTGTGCCCATTGCCCCTTGTCCTTTCACTGGGCACTGGAAAGATTCTGACCCCATCTTCTCGTATCTCAGTTATTTATAAGCATTTAGCTAATGATAACCCTTGAGAAGGTCCTCTCTGTCTTCTCTTCTCCAGGTTAAGCAACTCCAGGTCTCTCAACCTGTCCTCCTCACAAAGATGCTCCATTCCCCTCAGCATCTTTATAAACTCTGCTGAAATCTCTCCAATAGATGCTTGTCTCTCTTTAACTGGGGAGCTCAGAACTGGACACAATACTCCAGGTGTAGCCTCACTGGGGTAGAATAGAAAGGGAGGAGAACCTCCCTCAATCTGCTGGTCACACTCTTCTTAATGGAACCCAGGATGCCATAGGCCTTCAAAAACCTCTATTTTGTATGGAGGAAAAAAAAAGAGAAAAAAAAAAAAAGGCAGCACTTGTTTTGGCAGTCTAAATTAATCTGACAATGATTTGAGCAGTTATGGAGTCACTGTTCTTTCTTTTATTTTCCATTTCAGAAACCCCAGCTGGGCTCATTGCTGAGAACCTTCTCAAAGCCAAAGAAATAGCCCTTAAGGACTCTCGTGTTCCTGAACAGCTCAAGAATTACTTACAAAAAGCTCTTGATGTTGCTCTTGGGCTAGACCCTTACCTGGATGCAATGGCAGCTTCAAAGAAGTATGGACATTATTTTGTATTGCTTTTTCTGTGCTTGTATGAATATGTTCTTAAATTTTTCTGTTCAAAATATGCCATAAGTGTGGGGACAGTGGAAGGAAGAAGAATCACAGAACATTAGAGTTTGGAAGGGACGTCCAGAGGCCATTGAGTCTGACCCCCTTGCCAAGGCAGGATCCCCTAGGGTAGTTTGCATAGGAACACATCCAGGCAGGTTTTGAAAATCTCCAGAGAAGGAGACTCCACAACCTTTCTGTGCAGCCTGTTCCAGGGCTCTGTCACCCTCACTGTAAAGAAGTTTCTCCTCATGCTGAGTCACAACCTTCTATGTTCCAGTTTGTATCCCTTGCTCCTTGGCTTCTTATTGCACAGCACCAAAAAGAGATTGGCCCCAGCCACTTGACATCCACCTCTCTGATACTTGTAGACATTGATGAGGTCCCCTCTCAGTCTTCTCCAGTATGAAGAGCCTCAGGTTTCTCAGTCTCTCTCCATAGGGGAGATACTCAAGTCCCCTAATCATCCTTGTGGCTCTCTGCTGGACTCTCTCCAGCAGCATGAGAGTTAACAGTGCCCAAAGCATGCACTGACACGTGTGTGTATATGTGTGTGTGTGTGCGTGCGTGCGCACCAATGGCCTTGAGGAGAGGAGGTGAGAAAAATCATGTCCTAACTCTAAATTTTGGTAGGTCATAGAATGGTTTAGGCTGGAAATGATCTCAAAGACCATTTAGTTCCAAACCCCTGCTATAGGCATAGACACCTCCCACTAGAACAGGTCACTCAAGGCTTCATCCAACCTGACCTTGAACACCTCCAGGGAGGGAGCAGCCACAACCTCCCTGGGCAACCTGTGCCAGTGTCTCACCACCCTCACTGGAAAGAGCTTCCTCCTAACATCCAGTTTAAATCTCCCCTCTGCCAGTTCAAACCCATTACTCCTCATCCTGTCATTACAAGCCCTTGAAAATAGTCCCTCCCCAGGCCTCCTGTAGCCCTCTTCAGATACTGGAAGGCCACTCCAAGGTCTCCTGGAAGTCTTCTCTTCTCCAGGCTGCAGAGCCCCAACTCTTTCAGCCTGTCCTCATGGCAGAGCTGCTCCAACCCTCTGAGCATCTTTGTGGCCTCCTCTGGACTTGCTCCAACAAATCCATGTCCTTCTTGTGTTGGGGACTCCAGAACTGCACACAGGACTCCAGCTATTTTATTGGTTGACTATTGATGAAGGCAATGTCTGTCTTGGCCTGCAGCACGTGGCAATCAGCAAGGCAGCCTCCACATGGCGCCCGCCGAAAAGCTCAAAGCATGAACCCCTGTGCCAAATCGCTGCTGGGATAAATAAAGAACGAGGCAAACCCACACCTCTAGACCCAACCTTTAATAACAGCCTTTTAATGCAAGCTTTTATCTCCAAGTGCTCAACAAACATTAATTAATCTGCTAACTAAATTACTTTGGTAACTAAACTAATTAATTAAACTAATTTAAGGTATCATTAATTCAGAAGTCCAACTGATACCCTCATTATGCCTTTTTTTTTCTTTTTTTCCTTCAGCTCCACTTACATTACCCAACCATGTGGGGTCTGCTAAACAATTCCCATTTATCAGCCTACATTTTGATGTGTGGAAAAAGCCAGTTCTGTCGAAAATTGACAATGTGTAAACTGTTCCAGGCTGTGGCTTACGGGAACGCTGAGCCTTCGTTCTGTTGCTGAAATAATAGCTGATAGTTGTTTGACTTACGCTTGCTGTATGATAATAGCTATACATTATCTTATTAAAGTTGTTAAAGCATTTGTGAGGGGCAGAGAAGAGGTTATATGAAATGTTCTACTCTTTAAGTCTTGGATTATCTGAGTGTGGCTGACACGGGTTATGAATTCTCTCTCATTTTACTGAGGAGGTGGAGGGGGGAGATGGGAGGCAGGGGGAAAGAGAAAGAAAGGATAAAAAAAAGAAAAGAAGCTGAAATGGTTCTAAACTGTGGTCTGCAGAGGTACCACCAACCACTCCTGCTTGTTACTTTCTTCAGAGAGGGTAATCTAATCTGTCTGGAGGCTATGGACTTCTTTCAGGCATCTATTCCCTTCCCTTTATGATAGGTAGCATCTCACTTCATCCAGAGACATTGTTCACAGACCTGGCTTCTGCAACATAGCATCTGGAGAGATCCTGCTTCTCTCAGCAGTTTGTGGGGGAAAGCATCTTTATCCTGCTTTGCCAAAAGTTTTAGATTTTGCATCTTACCCCCTATTCTGCACTGATTTTTTTTTTCCGCCTCTCTTTTCCGCCTCTCTTTTCCGCCTCTCTTTTCCGCCTCTCTTTTCCGCCTCTCTTTTCCGCCTCTCTTTTCCGCCTCTCTTAGAAATCCTACTCTAGAGCTGAACAAAAACTGGCCAGGGTAATTTAAGCCATTTACTCCAAACCAGCAGATAAATAGATACCTGTCTGGGACAAACTGGAAATGGGAAAGATTTGGGTTTGGACAGTGGGGAATGTCTTTCTTTGGTCCTACAACCACTTCTTTCCAAGCCCCCATGGCTGAAGTGGCTGCCAACACCAAGACCCACTATTCCCAAACCAAGACCTCTTAGGACTATAATTTAGAGATATTTGTGATGTATTTGGATTAATTAAGCAGACCTTTTCTGGGTGTTTCCTTTTGGGTTTTTGTTTTTTTTTTTTTTTTTTTGCAGGATGCTCAGACTTTGTTTGCTATCATAGTGTTGAAATTTATTTCCTTTTTTTTCCAGAAAAACTTCATCTCACCATGGCCCAGGTGATGCAGGAGGAACTGAAACCAGAGTTAGGCTGCAGGGAGAATGTGCCTCTGGGTCTTTGAATGGCAAGTTGGTCAAACAAAAGGATATGGAATGGTGTAGGGTTCATTTGGTGTAAAGTTCATCATTCTCTGCTCTACCTTGAGTGGGAGAAGGATGAATTGTAGGATCATGGAAGGGTTTGGGTTGGAAAGGGGCCTTAAATTAACCTAGTTCCAATCTCCCTGCCATGGGCAGGGATATCTTCCACTAGACCAGGTTGCTCCAAGCCCTGGAAATGCTCAGAAAATGTGGAAAAACACTTAAAATGAAAACTAAGAACTTCCTGCAGGCTTTAGTCTTCCTTTTGGGTGAATCTTCCCTGTCCCCTACCTCCTGTGTCCTTGTGCTTACACAACTGTGGCCACACGCACTTGAGGATGCTTCAATTCACAGTGCCAGCCCTATCCCACAGTGCCAGCAGCAGAAAGATCATTGTCCTCACTGGAAGGGGAAGGAAGACAAAAAAAATCCTGTTGGTTTGGGTTTGGTGGTGCCTAATAGGGGTTTACATGTTTTTGCAGTGGAGGTGGCCTGTGGCCAAGCACTGTAGCTTCTCAAGCAGCAATACCCAGGCTTGTATCCACATATAAATCCTATTACACTAAATCTATTCCCAGATTCATTCTTCCCAGATGTTCCCATCTTTTGAGCAATACATCATGGTGCTGAAGTACTCTTATAATGTATTACACTAATACATTGTTCGAAGGACACCACTGATGATAAATTTCTTAAATGATGGTGCTGTCTAGGGATAATGACTCTAAGAGCAAATGCAAGGTAATGTAGTGCCTTTCTTTCTTTCTTTTTTTTTTTATTTAACTGGGTTCCAGAAAGAATATGGAGACATCTTAAAACCATTTTCACATGGGGAGAATGTTAAGATATGCAATATTTCAAGCACTGTTTAACAAGCACTTGAACAATAACAGCATTGATGATGAAGGTGCTACATTTAAAACCAGTCCCTCTGTTCTGTTGTCTTTTAGCTGCATTTTAGATGGAAAATTTTGTCAGGTTCTGTTGTTAAACCCCTATTTGAAACCCCTATTTGAAAATTTATTTCTTTTTAATGGCCACTTCAAAGCCACATCTGATTTTCTTTTTCAACAAGGTACAACCTTTCCTATGGTTTTATTTTAAAATTTTCATTCTTGTCTTTTCAACAGGCCAAACTTTCAGGATGCTTGTTCATATGCTCAGAGCCAGGAAGATATTATTAATTGGCAAGCTTAAAGGTTACAGTATCCTTGCTATTGCAGAAGAGTTGCCAGATGATGGCAAAATCTTTGCATGTGCAGAAACGCCCTATCTGGGAGTGAACAGCCAAGAAGCGTTTGATTATTCTTCAGATGGTAAAAAGATAAGCATGAGAGTGGGACCAGTGGAAGACACTTTGGAGGTAAAGTCTGTTGGAAAGAGAGTTTGGGAGCTCTCGTGCAGAGCAGATGAGAAAGAGCTCTCTTTCCTGCCCATGTGTGCTGGTTTGAGCTAATTGGAATATTTTAATAGAGAAAATTACACTATAAGCTGGGAAGGAAAACAATGGTGATGTCTACTTCACTCACAGGCTTACTGAGATGTTTAGGAATAAGAACTCAAAACAAAAGAGAGTGTCTCAGGCTGGCAGTCACGTCTCAGGTGGTCTGGCTCTGGCTTCTCCTCTCTGCTGGGCAACCTCACTAACCACTTTTCTTCTAATCCCCCCTGGCCAATCCTCCAAAATTCACCTTGCACGTGAGGCAAACCTTGGGGTAAGGTATAGGGGTGGGGAGAAGGTGGAAGGGTGGTTGGGAACCACTCCTGGGGACTCTGATTTCTGGGAGGGGAGTTGTGTTTTTGTATTACCTTTACCTTGTATATTTCTGTAAATATTCCTGTATATAGTGTATATCTCTGCTTGTATATTGTGCTGAGCTGTAAATAGAGCTTCAGTCCTTAACTTCCAGCTGACTGAGTTCTAGTCTGGGTCATTTTACACAGTATGGGGGGGCAGGGAACTCTCAAACCATCACACCATGAAACGCTGGGTGCTGACCCCAGTTTGCTTGCAAATATGTGAACAAACTCTTGCACTGGAGTTGATTGTCCATGACAATGAGTGATGTGACAGCTCTGCCACAGGGTAGTGTATTCCCTTTTAACTAAAATACCTCAGCTTTCTGATGAGAGAAATCACAAGCTCTAAACGTAGGTCAACAGGCTTCAGTGGCAGAGTTTGTCTCGATGTAAGTGGGCTTTGCTTCAGGGTCTCTAATTCCCAATGCAGCAAACTGTAAGAGTGTACCTGTGCCCTGCTGCAAGAGTGTATCTGTGCCCTGCTGTGCCAACTCTTGGGAACAGCTTCCTCTCAATGTCCACAAGAATGGGGAATGTCCCCAAAAAGTTTGTAATCTAACTACAGCATCTTACTACTTTGCCTCACTGAAAACACTTCAGACAATCAGACCCCAAGCTTCTTACCTCCAGAGCAGTGTGATAAAGTTCAGACAGCAAATGATTATCTGTGTAGTTCGTTCTGATTAGTGGCTTTGTCCCAAACAAGAGAGGAAAGGTCTTGACTGCTTGCAGCTAAGGGACTCTCATGTTTAATTCTGGGTTATGGATCTCCAGGATGTTGTTGCAGGTCCAGCATGTGAACAGGTGATGCCCATAGCAATTTCCTTCAATATGTAGCCTTGATTTTTACTAATACAAACCAGTTTGATCCGACTCCATTTTCAACCTGGATATGTCAGTGTGAGCTTGATTGTGACTTTATCTGCGTTAACAGGCACCATATTCATTTCTCAAATGAAATTGGCCAGGAGCTTTCTGACCTCTGCCTTTCATGACCTGCAAGTTTGATATGAAAGAAACAAAAGAGCTTTGCCAAGTATATGAACAAACGAAATGTTACAGATCACCTGCAACGTGCAGCATTTAAACTCCCAGCTCCCCGCAGTGTATGTGAAATTAATTGAATTGCTGTTGCTCTCTAGTGCCCATTCTGTGCAACTGACTTACTGTGACTGAATTAAAATATCTAGAGGCAGGCAGAGCACACGCTGTGTAGAGATTAAAGAGGGGGGCAAACCCATGAAAATTCAATCCTCAAAACTGAATGTTGCAATTGATTCTGCGTCCTCTGATTGCAACCTGAAGACACGTTCAGGCTTCTGTTCTGCAGGCACTCAGAACTTCAAATAGCTCTTGGAGTTGATGGGAACAGAGACTCTTGTGTTTGGCAGGACAGATCCAGGCACTGGGATGGGCTGGGTGGTGAATGGCTGAGAGCAGCCCTGAGGAAAAGGACCTGGGGGTCTGGGGTGATGAAAAGCTCAACATGAGCCTGCAGTGTGAGTGCAGCCCAGACAGCAACTGAGTGCTGGGCTGCATCAAGGGCAGTGTGGGCAGCAGTGCAAGGGAGGGGATTCTGCCCCTTTGCTCTGCTCAGACCCCACCTGCAGTCCTGTGTGCATTTCTGGAGTCCCCAGCACAGGAAGGACATGGAACTGTTGGAACCAGTCCAGAGGAGGGCCACAAAGATGCTCAGAGAGTTGCAGCAGCTCTGCTATGAGGACAGGCTGAGAGAGTTGGGGCTCTGCAGCCTGGAGAAGAGAAGGCTTCGAGGGGACCTTATAGTAACCCTCCGGGATCTGAAGGGGGCCTACTGGAAGGCTGGGGAGGGATTACTTACAAGGTCTTGCAATGACAGGACAAGGGGCAATGGGTTTGAACTGTCAGAGGGGAGATTTAGACTGGATGTTAGGAGGAAGTTCTTTGCAGTGAGGGTGGTGAGACACTGGCACAGGTTGCGCAGGGAGGTTGTGGCTGCTCCCTCCCTGGAGGTGTTCAAGGCCAGGTTGGAGGAGGCTTTGAGTGACCTGTACTAGTGGGAGGTGTCCCCGCCTATGGCAGGAGGTTGGAACTGGATGATCCTTGAGGTCCCTTTCAACCTTACCATTCTATGATCTGCAAATTTTCTACACTAGAGTCTGAACTTTTGTTACTCAACCTGTCAGGTATTTTCTCACTGGTATCAGGAAAATCAGAATTGTCCTACAGATCTTAATCCACGATGGCTGTAAATGATGAAGCAATGAACTTGGTGACTTGTCTGATACCTTTATATTTTGGACTCATTAAGGTTTGCCTGCTTGGAGTAGGGTGGCTGTGTGGGAGCACACTTGGATGCATGGAAGAGGCTCAGGCTGTGAACAGTGTGCTGCTTTTTCCTTCCTAGAAAAGAACACTTTAGGTTGGAGATCAAGCAGGTTTCCTGCATTGCTATGTGGACATGCTGAAAGACAGGGCAAGCCAGGAACCCACAGGACAGGGCCCTCGGCTGGCACACCTGAACTCTCACAGCTCAGCTTCGTGGAGGAGGAAGTGAAGAACAAGTGTTTGTGTTCATCATCTGCAGAGGCTGTTCTAGAGCAGAACTGGCTAAGAGTTGAAAAACATGATGAGATTCAGGAGTGTTGGAACAAGCTGTGGCATATCTGTGTTATTTGCAGCCCTAGGTCTCATTGTTGTCTCTCTAGAGAAATTGCAGGACAGAGATGGTCACTCACCACTTGCTCCTTGGAGATGTCTGCTGGCAGCTTTCTTCCTGTGGGGATTATGGCTGAAAGTTGCTTCCAAGCTGAGTGCAGTAGGTCAGGATTTCTGCTTATCTGCTGCTTCTCAAATTCCTGCAGCAGTGCCAGCTCCTGGGAGCAGCTTTGCCTCACTGTGTTGGTTCTTTCAAAGCACAAACCCCTTGCATGCTATGTAAGTAACACTGCCAGGCAGGTAAGTCCTTTGCTGCTGTGTGAAGTCCAATTCAGAAAGTCCAAACTGCCAGAAGGTATTTGATGTACTCTCACTTCTGGTGTCAAAGTGGTCCACCCAAGAGCTATATTGTAGCCTTGTGCAGATGATACCATCCAAGTGTTGCAGGATGTGCCCAATTCACATCTGCTGACAATGCCCTTTATAAGGAAAGCTACCAGATGCTGGAGCAGTTGCCACAAGGATGTCACAAGCCTGTGCTAGTGCACCTCAGACAGCAAGGTCTTTGCAACATCCACATGGCTCTGGCTCTTCCACCTACCACTGCAGCTCATGAAGGCTGTGAGTGACAGGGGCAGCATGTCAGTCCATAGTGGCACCTTGACCACACTTTCTGAAGTGTCTTGCCACTCCTTTGCATTATCACAGTGGTGATGGGGTCAGACAATTTCCCTGTCTCTTGTCCCAGATCAGGGCCAGCTGCAAAATAATGTGGGGTTTCAAGCTGTCAAATGATGCTAAATGCCAGAGAGGAGCTGCAAAGCTCAGATACACAGTGAGGTTCATTTGATATGTGAGGACATGATGGAAGAAATTGTCACACACATGGAAATGTCATTTCCAAGTGTAAGGTCCTGCACCTGGGTAGGCACAATCCCAAGCACAAATCCAGGCTGGGTGGTGAATGCCTGGAAAGCAGCCCTGAGGAAAAGGACCTGGGGGTCTGGGTTGATAAAAAGCTCAACATGAGCCTGCAGTGTGAGTATGCAACCCAGACAGCAACCGAGTGCTGGGCTGCATCAAGAGCAGTGTGGGCAGCAGGACAAGGGAGGGGATTCTGCCCCTTTGCTCTGATCTCCTAAGACCCTACCCGCAGCCCTGTGTGCAGTTCTGGAGCCCCCAGCACAGGAAGGACATGGAACTGTTGGAGCAGGTCCAGAGGAGGCCACGAAGATGCTCAGAGAGCTGCAGCAACTCTGCTATGAGGACAGGCTGAGAGAGTTGGGGCTCTGCAGCCTGGAGAAGAGGAGGCTTCCAGGAGACCTTAGAGTAGCCTTCCAGTATCTGAAGGGGGCTACAGGAAGGCTGGGGAGGGACTATTGACAAGGTCTTGCAATGACAGGACAAGGGGCAATGGGTTTGAACTGACAGAGGGGAGGTTTAGACTGGATGTTAAGAGGAAGTTGTTTGCAGTGAGGGTGGTGAGACACTGGCACAGGTTGCCCAGGGAGGTTGTGGCTGCTCCCTCCCTGGAGGTGTTCAAGGCCAGGTTGGATGAAGCCTTGAGTGACCTGTTCTAGTGGGAGGTGTCTCTGCCTATAGCAGGGGGTTGGAACTAGATTATCCTTGAGGTCCCTTCCAACCCTACCATTCTCTGATTCTGTGTGAGAGACAGACATCACCAAACTAGGCTAGCTCCACTCAAAAAGACACAGCTCACATACACCATGGCACAAAGCTCTGTGCCAAAAGACCTCAGTAAGTTTTACATAATATTTTGGAGTATGACTGAAGTCATTCCTTGGACTCAACCTCTGATATAAGAGGTTTCAGTAGGAGTTAGCTACCTCTTCAATGTCTGCTGGACCAATGATTAAAAACCCTTCCCAACAAGCTCCTCAAGTCTCAACTCTGTCATGTCGTGCCTGAATAATATGCCTTACCATGCATCAGCTGTGAGCAAGAGGCCTGATCCTGCACAAAGTGCTTCTTTTAATTCCCAGTGGACTTTTGATTGAACAATAGATGCAGGATTGAGTCCGGAGGGAATGCAAACTACCGGGAAATTATTCCCATCCATGATTTTGATCCTTCCATTTTAAAAGTGAAAATGCAACGTGAGAAAATAACACTGTGCTTGCATCAGATTCTGCTGATTGCAGGGCATTGTGCAGGCATGTCGGGGGTTTCTTTTTCTTCCCCCCTCCCCTCCTTTTACCAGACAAAATAGGTGAAGAGGTTGAGCTGCAGATCTCATTTCTCCTGTTTTGCTGCTTGTGAAGTCTGCCAACAGAATCCACCTTGACAAAGTCAAGGACTCTGCATTTAATGTTGAACTGAGTGAATAAATTATGCATGAAATTGTGTCGGAGTCTCTAGTGTGCAGAATTGCTCCTTTTGATATGAAAGGTTAATTCAGAAAGGAGTCCAAAATAGCTGGAAATTGTGGGGATAAGTGGATAGTATTCACTGTTGTGAGCTGTTATTACTAGAAATTGCATTCCCTCTCTAGCTTCCCTAGAGATTTAGCTTTGCCGGTGAATATAAACTGTACTCAATAGAATAGCATTTAGGAGTAACAAGAGTGTATGTCCACATACAGTAAAATATTCTAATGGTGTTTTAAAAGGAAGCTGTACTTTTTCATGTGTCTGGTACCCTAAGGATGGATGGCTATTACATTTAGGTCAAGAACAAGGCATAGGGAAGGTAATAAGTTTTGAGTATGTCTTTATTACAAATATGCTGACTGTATGATCTGTATCAAAGGGACTGGACTGTCACTTTTTTTTTCTGATTGAGTTTATATGTGCATTTTGAGAGAGTGTTGTCTGCTCAGGACTCCAATCAGGCTTTCTCTGAGGTTTGGCAGAAGATTCATTCATGTTTCATGCAGGGTGTCCCCTCCCTCATCTTTTGCTGTACCCACCAGTGCTCTTTCTCATGCTTGCTTTTGGTACATCTCTTCTGTGTAATGAAGGGCTACAGGGGTTTTTCTTTTTTCTCTTTTTTTTTTTGCTCCAAAAGGAAGTTAATGACTCACTGTAAGCAAAAGCATTAATTTTAGCCAAGTTTGCTCTGAATGAAGGCACTTCTTGTTGCCATCTGTTACCATCGATGATGCCTCTGTAGCAAGGAGCAGGGATTGCACTGTAAACATGCAGGAAATTAGTTTCAGCAGGATATTTTGCAGGCAGATTATTTCTTTCTGAATCTCAGCTTTCCTCACAGTTGGGTATGTTTGGGCTCTGCCCCTCTTCTAGTAAAGGACAAAGGCATCTCCAGTGTGCTGTGAGGTCCCAGGCTCAGTCTGCCCTGAGAGGGAAAGTGTGGTCAGTTCCTTCCCATAAACATCCTCATGCATTCTGAGAATTACAGCAGTGAGTTCTCCTCTTCAGCACTGCATTGATAGTCCAATGCTTAGCATGATAGTCAAAGCTGCCAGCAGAGCAAGTTTGTTTTTCTTTCTGTCTGTATTGGTTCAGCAGCAGGTGCTGGCAGTGAGGAAAGCCTGTCCACTTCGACATAGTGCCTGTCCTGGTGCCCCATGCTCTGCTAACCAAGGAGCTCCAGGAAAGGAAGCACTTCCCTGTGCCTGTGGCTGTTATGCTATTGTGTGGAGTTTACTCCAGGGGCAAAGCTACTTTCAAGGAATTTCATAGATTCCCCTTATAGGCCTGGAGCTGTTTTTGGATGAATATGGAAAACCCAATAGAAATCTGGAAGGTGTGAAGGTGAGAAGCTCAAATGATGACAGAGTCCCAGTACAAACTTCAAGGCAGTGATTTAGACCTTTCTGTATATAAGAAATGAAAGGGGCCCAAGTGACCTTCATGGCTGGATGTTGAGCACCTGGTGAAGTGGCAGAGGAGAAATGTCTTCCAAATGATGGCCTTGCACATCCAGGCAGTGCAAGGACAAGACAGGCGTGTGCTGGGTACACATACAACACAGGCACCCTCCTGGGATGACAGCTGTGAAGTTAAAAGGTGGTTTATCTGTATCAGAAGATAGATAAGGGGATAAGCTGTCAGCAGGTAGACAGTAGAGAAAGAGGGGTGAAATGAGAAGTCCAGCTAATATCCAAAGAGCTGCACAACTCCATATGGACCTAATGAAGTCAATGCATAAAAGTGAGATTCTTTTTCATTAGGGAGCCATACCACTGAGCAATAGTAACATATGTTCAGAGATGGCCACATCTGCTTCTCAATGTCTGCCCCCCACCTCCTCCACCCAGGAAGGTTACAAGTCAGAAAGTAGTGATAAGTCATGATAATTACTTGAATTTGGCTTTGTCTGTTCTCTCTGGGGAATAAGACCTCTAATCTCTCTTCTTGATGGACGACTCCTCCCAGCTTTTATCTTCTGACCCTTTCTGAAGTATCTACTTTGGACAGACTGGCTGAGTTGCAACATGATGTAGGATGTTCTTCCATGGTAGCAAAAATGTTTCTGCTGTTTTCCCCCAATACAGCTCAAGAGGGAACCAGGGCAAAATTTTCCTACTGGTCATGAGATGGGAAGATGAAGCCTGCAAAACCAGATGTCTCAGTTTCTGCTATGTTAATTATGAGCCGGCATATATTTGACCTCAAGTTCTTCTTTCATTATAGCATAGTATCAAAAGATGTCCTAAATGTGGACTCATGAATGCTTTTTGGCAGAGCATTCCATGCTGCCAAGCAACTGCAGTTAAATGTGGCCGTGCAGGCTCTCAGGTTTAGTTTCTTAACCACTAACAAGTTCACAATGACACTGGTTTGACCAACATGGAAATTCAGGGTTTCAGTGATCTGCTGTTTTCCCCCAATACAGCTCAAGAGGAAACCAGGGCAAAATTTTCCTGCTGGTCATGAGATGGGAAGATGAATCCTGCAAAACCAGATGTCTCAGTTTCTGCTATGTTAATTATGAGCCAGTATATATTTGACATCAAGTTCTTCTTTCATTATAGCATAGTATCAAAAGATGTCCTAAATGTGGACTCATGAATGCTTTTTGGCAGAGCATTCCATGCTGCCAAGCAACTGCAGTTAAATGTGGCCGTGCAGGCTCTCAGGTTTAGTTTCTTAACCACTAACAAGTTCACAATGACACTGGTTTGACCAACATGGAAATTCAGGGTTTCAGTGATCTGCTGTTTTCCCCCAATACAGCTCAAGAGGGAACCAGGGCAAAATTTTCCTACTGGTCATGAGATGGGAAGATGAAGCCTGCAAAACCAGATGTCTCAGTTTCTGCTATGTTAATTATGAGCCGGCATATATTTGACCTCAAGTTCTTCTTTCATTATAGCATAGTATCAAAAGATGTCCTAAATGTGGACTCATGAATGCTTTTTGGCAGAGCATTCTATGCTGCCAAGCAACTGCAGTTAAATGTGGCTGTGCAGGCTCTCAGGTTTAGTTTCTTAACCACTAACAAGTTCACAGTGACACTGGTTTGACCAAAATGGGAATTCAGGGTTTCAGTGATCCCCTCCCCACTTTTTCTTCATCTGAATGACAGACTCCCTGCTTTAGAAAAGCTCCTGAAATCTCTGTTTGGGAGCCATCAGCTTCACTCCTGAAAACAACTCTGTTTTCCACATTCTGTTGCCATTTGTTATTGAGGCTTTCTCTCGTACATCCCAGGGGATTGCTCGTCACTCACTGTGCACAATGTCTCCAAACACAAAAGGGAAATCTGGACGCAAGAAGTACTGCTAAAAGTTGTGGTAGAAACAGTGACTTTTGGAAAACATAATTGTTTCTCTTTGTCACTCGAAATGCCAAAACTTGAAAGCATTTCTGCTCACTGAGATAGGTGGATGAGCCCTTGTTTCATTGCAACGCACACAGATGCAGTTAAATAGTCCCAGATGGAATCTGAAATATTCTGTAGCAGCCTCTTGGGCAGCAAGTGCATTAACTGCCACCGGAGAAGGCTGTAAAGGCTCCCATCTGGTCATCCATCAACACTTTTATACATTATCATCAGCAGCCTGCTTGGAGGGAAGGTGTGCCACGTTTCTGAAAATCCAATTAGATGATAGCAGCCAGTTCTCTTTTATCCTCTCTGTTGCTGAGCCATCCAAAGCAGTTTTTTAGATTAAAGAAACATCATTTTCCTTCACAGGAGCTCTGCTGCTTTATCTCTATCACGACCCATTCTTTTATGTGCTTTATAATTCTATTATTAATTGGGATTTCAACCATTTTCCTGCTACTGAAGTGGGACTCACTAGTTTGCAATTCCCAGGACCAGCCTTATGCCTCTTTTTCCCAGACTGATATAATTGCCACTCTTCAATTTGTTGATAGTTGCTCTTTTGAGAAGAGATAACATAGCACAGCATCTCAACTGTGGGGTTTGATGGCAGTCCTCTCCCTTGCCTTGATCGATCCATTCGCTTTGACTCGAGATATGCAGATGTTTCTGCTGTGACTCTCAACACCACAAGCTGGGATGAGCCATCCTCTTTCATACCCTGATTTTCTTTGTAAGGCTCAGAGTTTTGAGCACCAGAATTGCTGAAGAATTTTTTTTGCAGGGCACGGAAAACTCCCAAGATCTCCAGAAGTAACACTAACAATGTTACCTTGAAAGAAGAGAAATCCTCTGGTTTGGGTTTTATATAAAAGAGGTTTTAATGGTAAGATTTAAAATTTTCAGGTAAATAATTAGTGTTTTCTCCAACCTAACTTTTCTTACTTTTTTTTTTTTTTTTCCCCAGGCATTACATGCTGAGGGTGAGCACTTTGATATAGTCTTTATTGATGCTGATCAAAGGAACGCTGTTAACTACTACAGCTTTGTCATGGAGAACCACTTGCTGAGAATGGATGCACTGATCTGTGTAGAGAATACACTCATGAAAGGACAAGTCTACCTGGAGAATGTATCTGATGAAAATGTACTAGCTGTCAGAGAATTAAATACAATGATTAATTCAGATCCTCGTGTTGAGCAGGTTAGTGCAATGCAATTGGCTGAGGTGCCCGTGGCACTGTATCTATGGATTTTGCAAAGTACTCTCTAAAATACTTCTTTTGTTGGTGCCATTATTCAGAGGACCTAAAATGAACTCAAATTTTATTATAATCTACCTCACTTGAGCTCTGTGTGTGAGGTTCTATATTCAGAAATGGTCCCTACTCTGTCTATATCATACAGAGTGTTAAAGGCAAGATAAAAGTGAAGCACTTAAGAGTGAATAATCAGCTGTACAGTACAACCAAAGAACTACCACCTCACTTCAAAGGCTCTGGAGGCTTAAGGGCATCACCAGCACAACAGGAGTCAACAAAGTCCTTCTACAGCAGGGGGAGAAAAAAAGAAGAAAGAAACAATAGGATGCATAAACAATATGCTGTGTGTTTAAAGGCAAAATGTATAGGCAAAAAAGACACCCATCCTCCAGAGCTTTAAAAGCAGGTGTGAGGGATGCTACCCCAGAGCACTAAGCACCAGCCTTGGTCTCGTACCATGGCTGCAATGCCTTGGCAAAAGGGTTGCTGTGGCTGGGGGAAGCCCCTGAGTTTGGTTGGATCCCTGCCTGTCCTTCTGCACTGTATGGCTGGTTCCATGGTGGGACAGGTGAGGTCTGTCACCTCCTTCCCAGGTGCCTTCTCCCTCACTCTTCCCTGTGGTAGCTTGCCACAGCTCCACTCAAGGGTGTGAACCTTATGCCTCATGGTTTATGCATAGGCTTGAGGTCCTCATCTGTCTTCAGGTCAGCCTCTAGAGATGCTTCCTGTGACTCTACATTTATTCTGTCACCAAAATGACGATCAGAAACAGGGACAACAATTTTTCTTCTTGGGAGAGTTAGGTAATGGCTGGACTCAATAATCTTAAAAGTGTGGGGTTTGGGTTTGTTGGTTTGGGTTTTTTTTTCAACAGAAACAATTCTGTGATTCTAAGAATCACTGGAAAACCAAAATTTTCCTGTTTTGAGTCTTACTGCCAGCCATTCAATGCGTCTCCACAGCATTTCCCCCCCATATTTAGTGTTCTAACAGTTTGGTGTTGGTGCTGAACCTCCAACACTGAGTGCAGATTTCACTGCAGTGTGGTAATGGTATCAGAGAAGGTAGGGTGCATCTATGGGTGCAGGACAGATGCCAGCAAATGCTGAAGAACACCAAAGTTATGGTTTGTTGAGGTCCAAGAACAGGGCTGGAATACCCCCATGAGAGCACCAGCCAGGCAGTGGAAACCCAGAAACCACAGCAGTAGGCACTGGTTTAGACAACAAAGAGACAAAGTTGCCTTCTTTTTTTCCTGGCATTTGTGGAAGTAGTGAGTCTGGGAGAGCAATGTGAGCAAATACAAATGCTTGATGTATTTGGGTTGGAAGGAATTGCAGGTAAAGAAAAGGAGAAAGGTTACTGTGGCTTAAGGAAGCAAGGACTATCCTTTGTTTCAGTGGAATGTGGGTGATAGAAAGCTGTGTATAAAGTTGCTGAAAACTCTGTGTGTTGCATTTGCAGATAATTTTACCTGTGCAGAGTGGACTGAGCATCATTCGAAGGAGCCCTGTGCCTCCAGATGCAGTGATTGAATCCAAGGTGTGTATTCCCTCTCTGTGAGCACTTCTAGGAAGCACTGATCCTGTGGAGAACAATGACAATGTAATTTGAAAGGGTTTGGTGGCAAGAGCCCAAACTCCTGTTTGGTTGTGCTGTGGTGCCATGCAGTATGGATTTACCAGCTTAGGGCTGGGCACATAGCAGCTTCGCTACTCCAAGGTTACACTAAAGCTATTAAACTCCAATTCATAGAATCATAGAATTGTTTTGGTTGGAAAAGACCTCTCAGACCATCAAGTCCGATGCCTAACACTACCATGACCACTAAACTATGTCTCAAAGTGCCACCTCTACGTGTTTTTTGACACCATCACCTCTCTGGGCAGCCTGTTTCTATGCTTGACCACTCTTTAAGTAAAAAAAAAAAAATGTATTTCCTAATATCTAAATATCCATTCATAATATCCATTCTTTGCAAAGCTTTCTGGATCATCCATACTGGTAGCATGATCAATTCCTGGAATGTCTGTCATGTTGCTCACTGGTGTCTGCTCAGTCCTCTCCAGCCCTTCCTGTGCAGGGGAGTGTGTGTAGAGTGAGCCAGAGTCTAGTCATAGTGATCCAGTGCAGTATTTCTGATGCAGCTTTTTTTTTTGCCCAAAGGCAGGGTATGTTGCCCTCCTATGGTCTCTGAGCTGAGTATTTTCATGGCCTCAGTCTGTGCCTGTCTTGGGGAAATGATGGTGCTTTTATCTTTCACCATTTTATGTAGTGGGCATCATCCAGCTGTACTAACATTTCCATCTGGAATCATAATGGCCCAACTTGGTAAATAAAGACCCAAACATCCTGATTGTTTTGCAGTTTCTGAGTGCTCCCAAAGCTACTCACACTGGTAATTCCTGGCATTTCAAACTCAATATTTTAAACATCTTGTATTTTCCACTCTGATTCCAGCCAGGGGGAAATGATGTATGGCAGCTGATCAGATGACAGCTTGGTTTAAGTTATTGGCTGATATCTTTATTTGCGCACCAGCCTTGCAAAGATATTTTGATTGCACTCCACTTGAGCCAAATCCTGCTTTTGGAAACTTGTTCTTGGCCTCCATGGCTTCCTGAAACCAGCTGAGCCTGAGGGCAGAACTGGGTCTCGAAGCTGAAATTGTTGGAAGGCTTAATCTGTCATCTTCTAAGACATTGCACCTGTCCTATCTCCTGAGGGAAGCTGGATCAGGAAACACCACTGAGGCTAATATCTGTGAGGATCAGGCTGCTTTTACTTGAATTAGTCATATTTTTGTATTAAACAATGGGCTAAGAAGACACAGCTCCTTGTTTGTGTTCCTACCCTGTTCTCACAGGCAGAGTCCTCCACAGCTACCACCTACGGAGCGCTGTACCTCATTGTGTGATGTGTTTATGTCACTGTTTTAGAAAGGAGTGCTGAGGGACGATGTCTTCTGGGGTTATCAGAGGCACCGCATCCTCGAGCGGCTGCGTTTGGATGACAAGGTGGCCTACATCACCGGCGGAGGGCAGGGAATTGGAAGAGCCTTTGCTCATGCTTTGGGAGAAGCTGGTGCTAAAGTAGCTGTCGTGGATCTGGTCCTTGCAAAGGCAGAGGCGGTGGTGTGCGAGCTCAGTCTCAAAGGTAAGCATGGGACTGACCTGCAGATCCTGCTCTACGTGACCTGGTGATGAGTGCTGTAACAGATGCAGAGTGCTGCTGAGGGTCCAGAGGAGGCCACGAAGATGATCAGAGGGCTGCAGCAGCTCTGCTATGAGGACAGGCTATGAGAGAGTTGGCGCTCTGTACCCTGGAGAAGGCTTCCAGGAGACCTTAGAGTAGCCTTCCAGTATCTGAAGGGGGCCTACAGTAAGGTTGGGGAGGGACTATTTACAAGGTCTTGCAATGACAGGACAAAGGGCAATGGGTTTAAACTGGCAGAGGGGAGATTTAGTCTGGATGTTAGGAGGAAGTTCTTTCCAGTGAGGGTGGTGAGACACTGGCACAGGTTGCTCAGGGAGGTTGTGGCTGCTCCCTCCCTGGAGGTGTTCAAGGCCAGGTTGGAGGAGGCCTTGAGTGACCTGTGCTAGTGGGAGGTGTCCCTGCCTATGGCAGGGGGTTGGAACTGGATGATCCTTGAGGTCCCTTCCAACCTTACCATTCTATGATTCTATAACAGACTGCTTGCCTTGTTCAAACCCAATCCTTTCTCTGCAGTGTAATTATCTTGCATCTAGCCCTGATGGGGAATAGGTTAGAGCAGAGGATTTTCAAGCAGCAAATACATACCATAGACACAAAACCTCTCCTGCCCAGGCTGGATGTCAGCATTTTCTCAGAAAGCAGTCATCAGTATCACAATGTCTGCAGACTTATTTATCAACGTAAACTCAATCAGAGAGGTAAAATGACCCAAACATAATTCCTTGCCAAGAGTAAACACAGCAGCAAGCCATGACTGTCAGGGAAAGAGATGGATCATCTTTTCCAAATGAGACATGCACAGCCTGCAATGAACAAGATACTGCTCAGAGGTGGTGGAGTCACCATCCCTGGAGGTATTCAAGAAAAACGTGGATGGAGCACTTAGTGCCATGGTCTAGTTGATTGGGCTGGGTGATAGGTTGGGCTCGATGAGCTTGGAGGTCTTTTCCGACCCAACTGATTCTATGATTCTGTGAAGCAGCCAAGGCATCCCAGGTTTGACTAAGGATGGATGACAGATATGGTCAATGGAATGTTAGCATATGCCCTTTCTCTGGCACTTCTTCCATATCTAATGTCTGGTCCATGACCCAAAATACCAAAACAAGGTAGAGGTATGTTGTGGTAGGCCTAAGCAGGCCAAAATAGGCTTGTACATGTCCTGCCTTGCCCAGGCCTGTTTTTCTGCTCTCCCTCCTTCTGTTTCGGGGAGAGCAACTGCGGGAAAGAGGATAAAGAATCTGGAGCCACTAAGTCTGGGGTCTGTGACCTGCCCAGAACCTGCAGTAAACAAGGTACACAGGGTTGCCTTGTGCAAGCCTGTGTTCTGCCCAA
>VWYK01119908.1:0-13879 GCA_013399775.1 Semnornis frantzii
AGGAGAGCTGGGGAGGGATGTTTGACAAAGGGGTGGAGTGACAGAACAAGGGATGATGGCTTTGAGCTGGAAGATGCTGGGTTTAGATGAGACATTAGGAAGAATTTGTTTGCAGTGAGGGTGTAGAGACTCTGGAGCAGGTTTCCCAGGAAGTTGTGTATTGCAGAATCACAGAATGTGATGAAAGATCACATTCTGTGATTCTGTGATCCACAACCTCCCTGGAGGTGTTGAAGGCCAGGCTGGATGAGGCCTTAGCTGGCAGGCCTTGGTGATGCACAAAACATGCAGCTGCCACTCTGGCAGCTGTCTGGGTTGGCTCTGGTCCACCTTGCTTTTGTCACTCAGTGAGGCAGATGTGATTCAGAGAGGCCCAGGGAGAGCCTGCTGAGCTGTGCGCTGTGTGCAGCAGGGATTTTTGGAGCGGGCTTGCACATCTCAGAATGGAAAACATGGATAAGCTTCTCTCTGTGGGTGCCCTCACAGCCCTCCTCCTTCCTCTCACTCCCACCAGGCTTCACAATGCTTCTGCTTGAGTTTACCTTCCACCAGGCAGCCTTCTGTCAAAAATACCTGATTGAAAGTGCTGCAGTTGTCTGTTGCAAAAGGAAGAGCTGGGTCTAAACCACCTTCTGCTTCTGAGCCTTCAGCTCTGCCAGCCTTGCTGGTGTCTCTTCAGCTCTAATCTCTTGCAAACACAAACAATTCTCATAGATCTTGCCTGCAAAACTGCTCCTGGGACTTAGAGATAACAGGATGGAAGTTCCTCTTGAGTTGTGTTCTACCAAGGGCCGTCAACACAGCGAGCAGAGAGTTGCCTCTGGAAATATCCTGAGAGGTTGGTTTGTGAAAAGAGGGTAACTGAGAGCCCTGGAGCTGAGAGCCTGCAGAGGAGCATTCTCAGAGGGCATCTGAGCAATGCTCAGCAAGAGCTAAAGGAGCTGTGGTCTGGGGTCTGACTCTTGTCAGTGGTGCCCAGGGTCAGGCCAAGGGGCACAAAGTGGCACCCAGGAGGTTCCGTCTGAGCAGGAGGAGAAAGTTGTTTGTTGTGAGGGTGCTGGAGGCCTGGAGCAGGCTGCCCAGAGAGGCTGTGGAGTGTCCTTGTGTGGAGAGCTTCCAAGGCCAGCTGGGCACTGTGCTGCTGGGCAAGCTGCTGTGGGTGCCCTGCTTGAGCAGGGAGTTGGACTGGATGATCTCCAGAGGTCCCTTCCAACCCCACCCTGCTGGGGTTCTGTGTCTGGCAGGGAGTGCTTTGGCTGTGCCTCCTCTGACTTGTACTAGAAGCTGCGACTCAGGGAGTTCATCTTGTGCTTCACAGTGCCCACCTGCAGTGTGCTTGCTGTGTGTCCTTCTCCACTGATATCACCTCACTGTCAGACCCTCAGCACGTGGTGCCTGGAAAGAAGAGGATGACAATAAAGAAACTATTTCCATAGTGATCATCTGAGTTGCAGCCTTTCAACACTCCAAGGATGATCAGCAAGCTGGGGACTGGCTTTTGAGCAGGGCCTGTTGTGGCAGGCCAAGAGGGGATAGTTTGAACTCAAAAAGGGAGATTGAGAGTGGAGAGAAGGGAGAAATGTTTGACACTGAGGGTGGGGAGAGCCTGGCCCAGGGTGCCCAGAGAGTTGGGAGCTGCCCCATGGCTGGCACCACTGCAGGTCAGGTTGTGTGGGGCTGTGAGCAACCTGCTCTGGGTGCAGCTGTCCCTGGCGGCTGCTGGGGGTTGGACTGGATGAGCTTGAAAGGTCCCTCCTAGCCCAACCCGTTCCATGATCTCATCTAAGCCATGTTTGAGTCTCCAGTTTGGTCCCCACGCCTGTTTATGAAACCCTCCCAGTTCACAGTGTCTCATCTCTTAACTCTGCCCACACTCAGGGTTCCTGACACAGCCACCTTTTCTGGTGGCCTTTCCTTGGGAGCAGAGCCCAACCCCCACCTGGCTACAGCCTCCTTTCAGGGAGCTCTAGAGAGCAATGAGGTCTCCCCTCAGCCTCCTCTTCTCTAGCCTCAATACCCCCAGCTCCCTTTCTCTCAGCTGGCCACAGCCACCTTTTGTGGCTCTGCTTTGCTATTGATGAGGCCTAAAAATATCTGCCTGGAAAACAACTTTGCAAGCTTCTGCCTTAGGACTGTGTTTGCCCAGCTAAATAACAGCAAGAGAGGGCACCTTCCAGAGCTGCCTGCCCCTGCCAGAACCCACCCCTGGGACTGGCACCCTCCTCCAGTGCTTGGTGCTGAGCAGCAGCTTTGCTGCAGGACTGCTTTCAAGCATTTCAATATTTCATTCCAACCTCCAAATGCTTTTCCTAAGTTACCAATCCAGCACTTTAAATATTAACCACAGGCTATTTATAACAAAACTGCTGCTGCTCAGCCCTGGGCTCAAATCAGTCCTAGCTTGCAGGGAGAGAGAGGAGAAAGGAGTGAAATCAGAAGGGAAAGTTGATGAGTTGAAGATGGAGCCCTTGATTTTGCCGCTGCACTAAGAGTTGAGTGTTTGCACACACTGCCACCCAATTTTCTGTCATGGGCAAACTGACTTCCAAGGAATGATTCTATTTCAGCTATTAGCCAGCAGGATCCTTGTCAGGCAGGAAGGGCACCAGCAGCCTGGCCTGGATCAGCAGTGGTGTGGGCAGCAGGAGCAGGGCAGGGATTGTGCCTCTGTGCTGGGCAGTGTTGAGGTCACAACTTGAATCCTGCATTCAGTTTTGTGCCCCTCACTCCAGTGAGGACACTGAGAGGCTGGAGCAGGGCCAGAGAAGGGCAACGGAGCTTGGGAAGGGTCTGGAGAAGAGTGCTTGGGAGGATCAGCTGAGGGAGCTGAGGGTGTTGAGGCTGGAGAAGAGGAGGCTGAGGGCAGAGCTCATTGCTCTCTGCAGCTCCCTGAGAGGAGGCTGCAGTCAGGTGGGGGTTGGGTTCTGCTCCCTAGGAACAAGTGACAGGACAAGAGGAAATGGTTTCAGGCTGCACCAGGTGAGGTTCAGGTTGGACATGAGAAGAAAGTTCTTCACTGGAAGGGTTTCCCAAGCACTGGCCCAGGCTATCCAGGGAGGTGGTAGAGTCCCCATGGCTGGAGGGATTTCAGAGGGGCAGAGATGTGGTGAGGCTTAGCCCCAGCAACCCTGGCTGAGAATGGTTGGAGTGGAGGAGCTGAAAGGGCTCTGCAACCAAAACGTTTCTATGATTCTTGATTTTCAGAGGAGGAAGATGCTCAGCCCTGACATTTTGGTTGAGTGTCCAGAGTTTGATCGCTGCAGCAGCACAGATTCACTCTTTACACCATGAAGCCCTTCTGGGCAGCTCTACCAGAGGTAGCCATTCACAAACACTAAGCTTATGTTCCCAGGCCTGAGACCTTTTTAGCAGCTGAGCTCCTCTCTGCTGCCGTGTTTGGCTTCAGCAGAGTCAACAAAGGAGGCTCTCTGATGTCACTGCCTGTCTACAGTCCCTGGGATTGCTCTCCCTTTGGTGTGAAGGGTGTGGTAAGGACTCTTCATTGGGGGCAACTGGGACCTGATGTGGAGTTCCTTGTGCTTGCAGCACGTAGCTGAAGAGCTGCAGGACCTGCTGCAGTGGCTGATGGGGGCACCAGCTGGACTCAAGATGAACCGAGCCTTGGATCAAGTGTTGGGCCGCTTCTTCCTCTACCACATCCACCTCTGGATCAGTAAGTGCAGCTGCCAGGCTTCCCAGCACTCCCAGCACCTCTTGCTGCCTGCTAAGAGGCAGATGATGAGTCAGAGAGCACTGCTGCAAGTGCAGTCTCGTCTGAGAGCTTTCCTGCTGTGGGAACTCAAGGCAGAGCTGGATTCCCACACGAGGAAGCCACAGACATTAAGCAAAGTGCTTGTGTGGATGCTCCCAAGGAATGCAGAGCACAGCAGAGCTTCCACACCTGCTCCCAGTAGTGCTGAGCAGCCAAGGGAAGGCTCTAGGTCTTTGTAGGCTTTGCTGCCTGAGGCAGCTGATAGGATGTTAGAAGTGGATTAGAAGAGCTGTGGTGAGCAGGTCAGAGAGGTTCTCCTCCCCCTCTACTCTACCCTGCTGAGGCCATATCTGGAATATTGTGTCCAGTCCTGGGCCACTCAGGTCAAGAAGGACCTCAGGGAACTGCATGAGAGAGTCCGGCCCAGAGCCCCAAAGCTGCTGCAGGCAGTGGAACCTCTCCTGTGAGGCCAGGCTGAGGGAGCTGGGGCTGGGAGCAGAGGAGCCTGAGGGCTGCCCTCATTGCTGTGCTAAAGATGTGCAGGGCTGGAGCAGGCTCTGCTCAGGCATGGCCAAGGACAAGGGCCACTGGGTGCCAGCTGGAGCAGAGGAGGTGCCACAGGACCAGAAGGGGAAACTTTGTCAGTGTGAGGGTGCTGGAGCCTGGAGCAGGCTGCCCAGAGAGGTTGTGGAGTCTCCTTCTCTGGAGACTTTTCCAAACCCACCTGGATGTGTTCCTGTGTGCCCTGTCCTGAGTGATCTTGCCCAGGCAGGGAGTTGGACTCCATAATCTGGAACTGCTGCAGTGAGTTCAGAGGAGGCCAGCAAGATGATCAGAGGCTGGAGAACCTCTGCTGTGGGGACAGGCTAGGACAGTTGAGGCTGTTCAGCCTGGAGAACAGAAGACTCCATGGAGATCTTAGAGCAGCCTTCCAGTACCTGAAGGGGTTTCAGGAGGTCTGAGGAGGGACTTTGGACAAGGGCCGAGTGCGTCAGGACGAGGGACAATGGCTTTGAGCTGGAAGAGAGGAGACTGAGAGTGGAGATGAGGAAGAAATTCTTCAGAGTGAGGGTGGAGAGAGTCCCCCCTCTCCCAGCAAAAAGCCCATGTGATCTAAGATCACATTCTGTGATTCTGTCATCCACAACCTCCTTGGAGGTGTTGGAGGTCAGGCTGGATGAGGCCTGGAGCACCCTGGGCTGGTGGGAGGTATCTCTGCCCATGGCAGGGGGTTGGAACTGGATGATCTTTGAGGTCATTTCCAACTCAACCCATTCTATGAAGCTGTGAATCTCCAGAGGTCCCTTCCAGCCCCTGCCCCTCCGTGGCTCTGTGAGTGTAGCCACGATGGCCAGGAGCTCCCCACTTCTTGCACCAACCAAGCATGGTCTCATTTTTGTGCCTTTGCCCCACTGAAGCAGGAGGCTGTGTGCCCCTAGAGGGTTTTATTGTGCACAGCCAAGGGGTGGTCTGTGCTTGGGATAGCAAGAAAAAGGGGAATGGCTGCAGTGGAGGTTTTGAGTGCAGCTAGAAAAGGTTCTGCTGGGCCTCAGAAGCAAGAGCTGGTGTCTAGAGGAGGTTTCCTGTTTTGCTTCATGGTTGTGGTTTCTGGGGCAACATTCTGGGGCAGGGGCATCAGTGGGAAGATGCCTCAGTCAAATACTGACCCTCTGCAATATCCTCCAGGCTACATCCACCTGCTGTCCCCCTTCATTGAGATGATTCTGTGGTACGTGGCTCTGTCGGCCTGTCTGGGCCTGACTGTGGCTCTCTGCATCCTCTCCGACATCATCGCCCTCCTCACCTTCCACATCTACTGCTTCTATGTCTATGGAGCCAGGTGAGTTGGTGGCCCTGGGCTGTGTCTTGGGTGTCACAGACTCAGAGATTCAAAGAATGGTTTGGGTTGGAAGGGACCTCAAAGATCATCCAGCTCCAATCCCCTGCCATGGGCAGGGACACCTCCCACCAGCACAGGTTGCTCAAGGCCTCATCCAGCCTGGGCTTCAGCACCTCCAGGGAGGTTGTAGATCACAAAATCACAGAATGTGATCTATGATCTATGATCACATTCTGTGAGTCTGTGATCCACGACATCCCTGGGCAACCTGTGCCAGTCTCTCCCCATCCTCACTGCAGTTTCTTCCTCCTCTCCACTTTCAGTCTTCCCTCTCCCAGCTCAAAGTCGTTGTCCCTCATCCTGGCACTCCCAGTTGTTTCCCAAAGTCCCTCTCTATCTCTCCTGCAGCCCCTTCAGCTACTGGCAGGCTCCTGTGAGGTCTCCCATGAGCCTTCTCCTGGCTGAACAGTCTCAACTCCCAGCCTGTCCCCATAGGGGAGGTTCTCCAGCCTCTGATCACCTTCGTGCCCCACTCTGGGCAGCAGGTTCCAGGTTGCAATATAGCTGTGACACCATCCTGGTGTCATCGTCTGGAGCTCCTAGAGGGGACCTCATGGCCTGAGAGCTGGGCAGGGTCTCTGAGCCTGAGACATGGCTGGGACACCTCAGGGTCATTGTGCAAGTGATGTCCACCAGTGTGCTCTGGTCTTGCCCTTCCTTAACTGGTGCTGCAGCCCACACAGGCCACTGGAGAAGAACTGCTCTTGCTAAGGAGGTGAGGGACAGTGGCATAAATAAAGGCTTAGGAAGTACAGAAAGGACATGGTCCCTCCCCAGGCTGTGATCAGAAGGGTTTTCCACTGCAAACAGCAGAAGAAATAGAAACTCGGGGCATGGTTGGAAATCCTGAGATGTGAGGATGAATCAGGTCTGAGGCCAGCTCACAGTCAGCAGCAGACATAGGCAGTCTCTTCCCAGCACCTCTCATGACTGGAGCTCCTGTCCTGGTCTTGTTCCTGGTCATTTTGGTGAGAGTGAAAGAGGCAAATAATTTCCTCAGCTGATTGCTTCTCCCTTGAGAGCTGCAGGGAGCCAATCCCCTGACCTGTGTGGCAGAGGCACAGGCAGCTACACCTGACCTTCCCACTGGCACCAAACTGCCCCTGCTCTGCCAGGTGCAGAGTCAGGAGGGGACAGCAGCAGAGCCGCCACCACCCCTTGTGTTCATGGCATCACAGAATGTCAAGGGCTGGAAGGGGCCTCGGAAGCTCATTCATTCCAACCCCCAGGCCAGAGCAGGGTCACCTAGAGGAGATCACACAGGTGGGTTTTGAGTATCTCCAGAGAGGGAGACTCCACAGCCCCCTGGACAGCCTGTTCCAGTGCTCTGTCACCCTCACAGGGGAAAAGAAATCCTCCTCATGTTTCCATGGAACTTTTTGTGCCTCAACTTCCCCCATTGCCTCTTGTCCTGTCACTGGCCATCACCAGGCAGAGCCTGGCTCCATGCTCTGGGCACTCACCTTCAAATCTTTATAAACACGTATGAGGGCAGCCCTTGGGCTCCTTCTGTCCAAGCCCCAAGCCCCAGCTCCCTCAGGCTCTCCTTGTAACAGAACAGAGATCTTCCACTCCCTTAACCATCCTTGTGGCTCTGTGCTGGACTCTCTCAAGCAGTTCTATGTTCCTCTTGAACTGGGGGGCCCAGAACTGGACACAGTACTCCAGATGCAGGCTGAGCAGGGCAGAGCAGAGAGGCAGGAGAACCTCTCTGACCTACTCACCACAGCCCTTCTAATCCACCCAGGATGGCATTGGCCTTCTTGGCCACCAGAGCACACTGCTGGTCATGGTCAACCTCCCCTCCACTAGGACCCCCAGGTCCTTTTGCCTTTCACTGCCTTTCAACAGGTCAGTCCCAAACCTATACTGATCCCTGGGGTTCTTCTTTCCCAGGTGCAAGGCTCTACCCTTGCCTTTCATTAAACTTCTCCCTTCAGCTGGCAGGAAATTTCCTGGTTGAGGAGATAGAGAAGCCTGAGATCCCCTTCTGCAGGGCAGCAGCCTGGAACAAACTGGAACAAGCCAGCAGGTGGAACAAGAGCAGGCACGTGTGGGCAGGCAGGGCAGGCGGGGCAGGTGCTGCAGCTTGGTGCCATCTCAGGGCGTGTGGGCTTGTGCCTGGCCCAGCAGCCTGCAGGAGTTGTCCTGGGCAGCCTCCTGCCTAGGGATTAGTTCACCAGTCTGGTGGCACTCTGCCAGTTCCTTGGAGCTGTTGGTGTTCCTCAAAGCAGCCTCCTCTCTTGGCTCAGGCTTCTTGCCTCTGCCTTCACAATGCTGCCTTGAAACCTGAACATCCTCTGTGCCCTCCCTGGGCTGGGGAAGCAGACTGGCCTGTGTATCTCTTGCTTCCTCAGGCTGTTTTGCCCCACAAGTTGGCTGGGCCTCCTCTCTTCACATCCCTCTGTGCTGGATGTTGCTCCTCAGGGCTCTTTGTGCCTTCTGTCCATCTCTTTCTTCCTCATAGTGCCATTCTCTAGGAGTGTCAGTTTCCCAGCCCTGATCATCCCAAGCTTCCCTCACTGTTGCTATGCTTTCACGAGGGGAGATTTAGACTGGAAATCAGGCCAGGCTGGGACAGTTGGGGCTGTTCCGCCTGGAGAAGAGAAGGCTGCAGGGAGAACTTAGAGCAGCCTTCCAGTATCTGAAGGGACTGCAGGAGAGCTGGGGAGGGACTTCAGACAAGGGCTGGGATTGCCAGGACGAGGTATAATGGCTTTGAGCTGGGAGAGAGGAGACTGAGAGTGGAGAGGAGGAAGAAATTGTTTGGAGTGAGGGTGGGGAGAGACTGGCACAGGTTGCCCAGGGGGGCTGCGGATTCTGGGATCCTGTAATTCTGTGATCCACAGCCTCCGTGGAAGTGTTGGAGGCCAGGCTGGATGAGGCCTTGAGCAACCTGGACTGGGTGGGAGGTGTCCCTGCCCATGGCAGGAGCTTGGAACTCAATGAACCAACCCAAACTTCTCCAGTACTATAAGGCATCTCCAAGTTTGGTAGCAACAAGTGCTGAAAGCCAAAGGCAAGGGTGTAGGAGGGGCCCCCAGCCACCCAGTTGAGCTCTTCCAGCTGTTAAGGGTGTTGGAAGCTGTGGGTAGCTGAAGAAGGTGCAGGGGCTCCAGTCCTCTCCCTTGCCTCTCTGTGCTGCTGAGGCCAAACTGAATTGCACTGACTCAGGTGTGAGGGGTAAGAACTTGTCTGGTGCTGCCATGGGAGAGGTATGAAGGAAGGGGGAGAGGGCAGATGTGAAGTGATGAGACAGCAGCCAGCTCAGGGGAACGAGCTTGCTGCTGAGGCTGCTGGTGCAGGGAGGGTGGTGGCATGGGGCTGGCCCTTGCTACCGTGCCTAAGGGCCACCCTCCAGCAGCACTTGGCACTTCTCACTGCCTAGCCTGTGCCTCTGCAGGGGCAGAAAGCAAAAGTCTTGGCACAGCCCCAGGGCATGGCATGGCTTTTGTCCTCCACGGGCCCAGAGCTGGCTGCAGGAGCCTGTGCTAGGGGCTCAGCCCCTCTCTGGTTGGATCTGCGTCGCTCTGGGCTGGGTTTCTTTGGCTGCCCCAGGTTCTGCAGCCTGGCCGAGGGAGCTGGCACAGGGCCGTGATGCTGGCAGCTGGTTTGTGGTGCAGCTCAGGAGCTGTGATGGTCAGCCTCTTCTCTTTGCCCAGGCTCTACTGCCTGAAGATTTATGGCCTCTCCTCCCTCTGGCGCCTGTTCCGTGGCAAGAAGTGGAACGTGCTGCGGCAGCGCGTCGACTCCTGCTCCTACGACCTGGACCAGGTACTGCTCTGCTGCAGGCTGCTGCCTGTGGGCAAAGGGATCCCATCCTGCCTCAGCTAATCATGGAGTCACATGGAATCACAGCAACATTCCAGTTGCAAAGCCCCCAGGATCCCCAAGCCCAGCTGTTATCCCTGCTCTACAGAGCTCACACAGAGCTTAAACCACAGCCCCAAGCACCACTTCCAAACGACTTTTAAACACAGCCAGGGTTGGGGACTGCACCACCTCCCTGGGCAGCTCATTCCAGTGCCTGACCACTCTTGCTGGGAAAATGTTTCCTGATATCCAGTGTAAACCTGCCCAGTGGCAGCTTGAAGCCATTCCTTCTTGTTCTATCACTATCTCACCTGTGAGAAGAGACCAGGAGCAGCCTCTCCACAACCTCCTTTCAGGTCATGAGGTCTGCCCTCAGCCTCCTCTGTTTCACACTAAGCATCCCCAGCTCCTTCGGTCTCTCCTCATCAGGTTTACTCTCCAGGCCCTTCACAGCTTCCTTACCCTGCTCTGCACTGGCTTCAGCACCTCCACATCCCTCTTGTACTGAGGTGCCCAAAACTGAACACAGCACTCGAGCTGTGGCCTCACCAGAGCAGAGTCCAAGGGGACAATGGACAATCCCCTCCCTGCTCCTGCTGGGCACAGCGTTTCTGATCCCAGCCAGGATGCCTTTGGCATGGTAGAATGGTAGGATTTGGAAGTGATCTCTGGAGACCACCCAGTCCAACCCCCTGCCAGAGCAGGGGCACCCAGGGCAGGTCACACAGAAACACATCCAGGTGGGGCTTGAAAGTCTACAGAGAAGGAGACTCCACAGCCTCTCTGGGCAGCCTGCTCCAGGCCTCCAGCACCCTCAGACCAAACAACTTTCTCTTCCTGCTGTGGTGGAGCTTCCTGGGTTCCAGTTTGTGTCCATCACTGCTTGTCTCATCACAGGACACCACTGACGAGAGCCTGGTCCCTGCTTCTTGCCTGTCACCCTTCAAGTATTTATAGGCATTGATCAAATCCTCTCTCAGGCTTCTCTTCTCCAGGCTAACCAGCCCCAGGCCTCTCAGCCTTTCCTCACCACACAGATGTTCCAGTTCCTTCATCACCCTCATAGCTTTTGTTATACACTCTATAGTATGTCTTAAACTAGAAGGCCCACAACTGGACTCAGGACTCCAGATGTGGCCTCACCATAGCAGAGTAGATGTGGAGGAGAACCTCCCTTGCCCTGCTAGCCAGACTCTTCTTTATGCTTCTCAGAATATTGAGACAGAAGCCACAGGATGTTTTTTAGAATCCCAGAGTGGTTTGGGTTGCCAGGGACCTTGAAATCTCGTCTAGACCAACCCCCCTGAAGTCAGCAGGGACATCTTCTAACTAGGTGAGATTGCTGAGAGCCCCAAAAGGCCCCAGTGAGCACTTCCACTTTCCTTGCTAACAGTCCTCGTGGTTTCACCACAGTGATCATCTTCTCTGAACACTTGGAGCTGGTGCACTTTGCTCTTGGCAGTGCATCATTATCCACACTGCTCTTAGCTCAGTGGTGCCAGAAACCCTTCCCTCCTCCTGCCCACAGGGCAGTGAGGCTGCAGCACACTTTGGGGAGTTTTGAGCCACTGGGAAGAAATGAAATTCCTTCATCCCAGCCAGACCCAGCACATCTTCATAGGATCACAGAGTTGGTTGAGTTGGAAAAGCTCTCCAAGCTCATCCAGTCCAACCAGCAACCCAGCACCACCATGGCCACCAAACCCTGACCCCAGGTGCCATGGCCACACCTTTCCTGAACACCTCCAGGGATGAGTACTCTACCACCTCCCTGGGCAGCCTGTACCAAAGCCTTCATATACATCTCCCCAATTCCTCATGAGTTTCTACTGCACATCACATTCTGGTTCCTTTTTTCATGGCTTTTTGAAGGCTCTGTGGTGCCCAGAAAAGTGCAAATGCTGACACTCTGCATCTGCGTCTCTTCAACCAAATGCTTTGGTTGCAATCAGAGCTACAACAAGAGAACAGCAACTATGCTGCCCTGCAGTACCCCTGCTTAGCGTCCTGGAATGGTCTGGATTTGAAGTGACCTCAAAGATCATCCAGTTCCAACCCCCTGCCATAGGCAGGGACACCTCCCACTAGCTCAGGTTGCTCAAGGCCTCATCCACCCTGGCCTAGAACACCTCCAGGGAGGTTGTGGATAACAGAATCACAGAATGTGATCACACTCTGTGATTCTGTGATCCACAACCTACCTGGGCAACCTGTGCCAGTCTCTCCCTGCTCTCACTGCAAACAATTTCTTCTCCTCTCCCCTCTCCCAGCTCAAAGCCCTTGTCTTGGCCTTCCTAGCCCTTGTCCAAAGTCCCTCTCCAGCTCTCCTGCAGCCTCTTCAGGTCCTGGAAGGTTGTTCTGCAGTCTCCCTGGAGCCTTCTCTTCTCTAGGCACTGCATGTTCCCAGAGCTTAATTCTGGCCACTGCTGACTGCCTGCAAAGCCCCCCCCCGGGTGAGCTGCAGTGGGTGCTGCAGATGCTGGCAGCTCCTGGCAGCTCCTGGAGCACGGGAGCAGGTCTGGAGGAGGGAGGTGTGTTGAGAAGTGGTGCCCAGCAGTGTTGCCACAGTAACAACCCTGCTGGAGCTGCTATTAAAAGACGCATTCACACTGCTGTGCCTGGCCCACTCCTCCTCCCTCCAGCAGCAGAGGCAGCTTTTTGCCAAACATTTTCAGCTCTCCTGAATTCCTGAAATGCTGTGGAAAAGGTCCACAGGGCCTGACCTGCTCCACCAGTGTCTTCCAGGGCCAGTGCCTCTCCCTCCAGTGCAGCCCAGCAGCTGTTTGTCTTTCTCACTGCTGATTAAAAGCCTCCATGCCAGGGAGACAGTTGGCATCAGGGCTCCATCCCTGTGTGCTTGGAGGAGAGTTGGTTTGGCCCTTCAGGCTTCATCTGGAGATCAGTGGGAACAACGTCATTGGCCTAACTGGGAAGAGACTTCCAAAGCAGTCCTTAAAAGACTTCTGGAGATGTTCTAGAATCACAGAATCAGTCAGGGTCTAGGCTTCTCCAGTCCAACCCTTCTCTAACTCCACCAAGGCTGGGGCTGAGCCATGGCCCTCAGCACCACATCTTTGCCTCCTTGAAATACCTCCAGGGATGGGTATTAAACTACCACCACAGGCAGCCTGGGCCAGGCTTTGAGAGCCCTTTCAGGGAAGTATCTTCTAATATCCAACCCAAACCTTCCCTGGTGCAACTTGAGGTAATTTCTTCTTACCCTGTCACTTATTCCTTGGGAGCAGAGCCCAACCCCCACCTGGCCCCATCTTCTTTGAGGCAGCTGTAGAGAGCAATGAGGTCTCCCCTCAGGCTCCTCTTCTCCAGACTAAACAACCCCAGGCCTCTGGGCTGCTCCTCTTGAGCCCTGTTCTCCAGACCCTTCTCTGGAGCTGCTCCAGAGGAGGAGAGAATCAGCTGCTGTGGGGAGAAGAGGTTGGGTTGTGATCTGCTTTGGGCCACGCTGTGGAGCTGGGGCTGTTGCTCCACCTCTGCTGGGGCTGTCTGGGTTATTTGCTGTCATAACAGAGCCCAGCTGTGATCTCTCTGTGCAGAAGTGGCAGTGCCCTGTGGTCCTGTGGCCTCTGTCTTCTGGAAGTGGTGACTGAAAACTGAAGAGTCAGGCCTCTATGTGCCATAAATCTGCCTTCTCCCAGCTGGAATTAGTTAGACTGAAGTCAACTGGGCTGGCCCAGAATAAAAATTACTTTTTCTGCCAGCAAAGGAGCTGATGATTCTTGTTTCTCCAACAACCCTTCAGTATTGCTCCCCCCACCCTAGTAACTCCAGCTGCCTTCTGTATTCCACTTCAACACTGAGCAAGAGGCAGAAGTCCTGTGGCTGGACTGCTCAACCAGCTGCTGCTACTGGGACTGTTCATCAACCAGGCCTTGCCAGCTTCTCCCCACCTGCCTGTTCTGCTAGAACAAGGAGGAGCAAAACCACTGCTCAGTTCTCTATAAAATTCCCTCCTGAACTTTCACATCTTGGTGACCTTCCACATTTTGCCGCAGCAGGTCCAGAGAAGGGCCACAGAGCTGGGGGAGGGTCTGGAGAAGAGGGCTGGGGAGTGTAAAGGGATGGGGTAAATTAATTAATGCGAGACGATATATAAAAATATTAACAGTTTATTAATATTAAATATTCAGAACTCGCATCACCCCGATCACCATTTAATAATAATATTAACAGGTTCTTTGCAACATTAGGAAACTATGTACAGGTTATAACAGGATCTGGAAATAGTTATTAAATATATACATTAATTAAACTCGATATAAACTGGAAGAGAAGGGTTTGCGGTCAGTATACCGCTTGCTCACTAGATAAGCATAAGACATAAGGAGCAACTTTCTGCTTAGGGCAGAAGGCAACCAACAATTACAAGAGGCTTTGGCATTTACCCACAAAATTATTATCTGACAGTACCCAAGGCAGGGTTGCTGTCGGTAGCC
>VWYK01119913.1:0-14241 GCA_013399775.1 Semnornis frantzii
TGAAGAGAAGACTTAGAGGGGCTATAATACATGTTTATAAATATATGTCTGCAAAAGGGAGTGGGCAGATTCTTCTCAGTTGTGCCCTGGGATAGGACAAGAGGCAATGGATGGAAACTACAAAACAGGAAGTTCCTCCTCAACATGAGGAAGTACTTCTTTGCTGTAAAGGTGGCAGACAGTGGCACAGGCTGCCCAGAGAGGCTGTGGAGTCTCCTTCTCTGCAGCCTTTCCGGCCCTATGTGGATGTGTTCCTGTTCGACATGTGCCAGATTCTACTTTCCTGCTCCGGCAGGGGAGTTGGATTCGAAGCTCTCCAGAGGTCCTTTCCATCCTGTGATCCTGCGATTTAGACACAGGGTGGCAGCAGCGAGCACACAGGGAGCCGGACAACAAAGGGAGGTAGTCGAGCGGGAAGAGGGAGAATGCTGAAGAGTTGTGGGTGGCCAAAAGGAGGATGCAGGCTGACCGGTGGTGAGAAGATGGGGAGGGAGGCTGAAGAGTGGTGGGAGGACAAAAGGCCGTTCAATCACCCAACGGTAGGGGTTGGAAGGCACCTCCAAAGATCATCCAGTCTAACCCCCCTGCTAGAGGTGGGTCACCCAGGGCAGGTCACAGGAGAACACATCCAGGCAGGTTTGGAAAGTCTGCAGAGAAGGAGACTCCACAACCTCTCTGGGCAGCCTACTCCAGAGCTCAAGCATCCTCACAGTAAAAAGGTTTCCCTCTCCAAGGTGCAACCTTTGTGACTTACTCTCTGTATGAATCAAAGCTGCAGCCTCCAGTGCATGGTTTCTGTTGTTTATTTTTCCAACCCCGGCAGCAGTCTGGCTGGCATTCATTACAAAATATATTAAACCCATCTATGGAGACTTGCAGAGGAACAGGAGGACTTTCCTTCTGTTCAGAAAGGCAAATCAGCACAATAAACCTTTACCAATGACCCCAGAGCTGCCTTCTGCATCCATCCTCAATCTATGTGCCGTGAGAGCACCTCTAAATAAGTGCAGAAAGGCCACCCTGGTTTGATGCCATCAGCATGCTTGAATCTCTTGACAGCAAACAGGAGCAGGCACATCTCGAGCCCACTAACAAGTCTGTAAATTTCCCACTGTCTCAGCTCCCACGTGGACATCACAGACCAACATCTTGAGTCAAAGAAAACTGTCCCTGCCCTGCAGGGGAAAGACATTCAGAGGCACAAAGAAAACCCCTAGGCCAGGACGAATCTGTGCCATAGCAGCTTTGCAAATACGCATCCTAAGAGGGGCTGGCTTCAAATACATTCGAGGCAACAGAAATCTGGAAGGTCAGAGAAGCTAAACCCACGTTCCTACGCCTTCTTGAGAGCCAGCAATGATGCAAAGCATCACAAGTTCCAGAACTGAAGCCCATTCCTGAAGAAACTCCACAGGAAACTGGTTCAATCCACAGGTTTCTTTGGATCTGGTTTAGAGACAGCTCAGGGCACTGCGGACCTTCCTGCTTCCTGGCAGTTCCACCTCGAATCCACGATGGCAAAACAATGTCTCAAAGGCAAAGATGATGTTTGGAGGCAGGGGAAAAGAAAAAAAGGTTCTTGCAGGAAAGTATTTTCCTAGAGAAACAGAATCTCTTTGTGCTGACCTTAGGCAGTTTGAGTAAGTGGTAACAGTGGTGAAGATGGTATCTTCAGATATTGACAGTCACAGAATGCTCTGGGTTGGAAGGAACCTCCAACCTCCCTGCAGTCAGCAGGGACATCCTCCCTTAGATCAGGGTGCCCAGACCCCTGTTGAGCCTGACTCTGAAGATCTCCAGGCGTTGGGCCAGTGCAGACTCCTGAAGTCTTCTATTAGCTGCAGATGATATTCTTGTCAGAGAAAGCTCTGGACTGCAGTTAAAATGAAAAGGAGGTTGGGAGGTGGAGGAAGCAAGAGGAAACTGGAACCAGAAGGTGCAGAAATCATTCATTAGCACACAAGAGTTTCTTATGACTGCTAAAATGGAACCAATAGCCAAGGAGGTCTGAAAGACTCCTGGTGTCAGCCTCTGCTGTTAAGAGTCATTTGGCATCACTCAGCCTTCTCTGTAGTGCTGCTCCAATACAAACCCAGCCCAAGGGCAGCAGTGCAGAAAGCATTCATGTGACTGTGGCTCAGGCCGCAGCTTTCTAGTCCCTGTTGGAATGTGCAGTTGCAGAACAGTAAAAGCTGAATCATTTCAGATCCTGAACCTGCCACCAACCTGAATTTCCTCCCAAGACAGAAGCACCTCAGATCTAGCAGACAGGGTTGAAAGCTGAACTTCAGGCCATGATGCAAAGCTTCAGAAGGAAAGCAAGAGTTGCATGCAGAGAGTGGAGGCTGGGTAGAAACTATCAGAACACAAGAGTAAGGAGATTTTTGTTAATACTGCCAGGGTGGAGAAGAGTGGCAGGAAACAGCCCTCACAAGTGTCTATTTTGCCCAGCAAGGGAAAAAAAAAGACAAAACAAACCTCCAAACAGAAGAGAGGAGAATGGAATTCTCTGAGCACCTTGGGAAGATAACTGATAACTGCCAGAGCTTGGGAGGGACTGAAGTGTGCAGTGTCTGCTGGGCATGGTGCCTGGGCACTGCCAAGCCCACAAACAGTTCTGGGCTAAGAATGGTTCAGCTTCAAGGAAGGCTCCAAGGGAAGATGCTCCAAAACTCACTGAGCTAACACAATGAGGCTGTTCAGTGTGAAAACTGCTGCTGGGGTTTGCAAAGAGTTTCCAAGCAGGGCTCTTCTCCCGCTTTGGGTCACCCATGCTCACACAGGAGACACCAAAGTCCCCACCTGGCTGTGTTTGCTATTGGCCAGGAAGTTCAGGACGTCCCACTGAACACAGCCCCTCTGCAGCTCACTGCAGGGCTCTGTCTGCAAAAGGCATTTTACTCATCTGGAGCTGATGAGCAAAGGGGTAGGTTGGGGCCTGGAACTTTCAACACCACGCAAGCAGGCAGAGCATCCTCCCAGAGCAATACACCAGAGCAGTCTTTCAGCAGCCTTCTAGCTATGAAGCAGATGGATCTTCCCCACTAATGGTCCCCTTGGGCTTGCTCTGATGGTGCTGCAAAACTGGAATCCTGCAGTGTCTGAAGTTCTTGGGTTGTTCTGGCAGCTCATAGAAACTCTGTAGATCTGCTTCAGGTATGGTTGAGTTCTATGCTTGCTACCAAGTTCTGGGGTGACCAAAATGTTTTTCCTTCCCTTCTTTTTCATGACAAGTTTCAGAGTTTGATCAGTACCATGAGAAGTTCAAACTTTTAGCACCAGTGAGTTTGGCCTTGCTTAGCTTTGGACTGATCAAACCAAACCTTGACTCTGCACACAACCATCACAGGGGAGGAGTCCTGCAACATCAGGAAGCTCAGGGAACTTTGACAGAGAGAATCCAGTGTTTGGCAGAGTCAGAGAGTGGAGTAAGTTGAAAGGGACCTTGAAACCCATCCAGTTCCATCCCCCTTGCCACAGGCAGGGACACCTCCCACTAGAGCAGGGTGCTCAAGGCCCCATCCAACCCAGCCCAACAACTATGGAATTTTCCCAAGGGCAAACAGGATTGCAGCTTCTCACACTCTCTAATTAGCAACAGGCTCTTCTGACTCCAACGCTCTGAGGGTGACCCAGCTCCTGTTAGCTAATGGGACAGGGCACACCCACCACAGCTGAATGCTGCTCCAGCCAGCTGCCCACTGGGGAGCCACAGGAGGTGACAAAGGTCAGATGTCACCAAGAGACCACTCGTTGAGATGCAAGGCACAAGCTCAGCTTTGGTGCAAACTCAGGTTCCATCCCCAGTACACCAAACTCTGCATCCCCCTCTCCACTCAGCAGAAACTTTTACTCCTGTGTCCACTCACTCTGAACCATGACCAGCCTCAGGAGAAGACCCCAACACACAGAGCTGTGCCATCCAACCCTTACACTGCCCTGCCTCTGGTGATGGTGGCTGACACTGTGGGCCTGGAGCACACATGATGAGACTCAGCAAAAGAAGGGCAATCTGGAAGCACTTTAGGCCCACATCACAAATATTTCTGCAGAGCACTCAGCTCAGAGCCACTCAGTTTGCTGCAGAACTCTGCCACACAGCTTCCAGAGAGACTGAGAACAAGCCTATAGCAACAGGCAGCTTCTGGAGGCTAATTCAGCAGAGGGGAAGGCTGGAAGTACTCCTCAGCCCTAGGTGATGCCAGTACAGTCTTGCCATGACTTCAGATCTCAAGAGCAGTGTGGCCAGTTCCAAATTCTAGGCAAGACAACACAGAAACTCTCAATTCTGCCAAGCTTTGTGCAAAGCAAACAGCAATCCCTTCACCTTTACTCCTCTGTCTGTCTTCCTCTGCTGTAAGGCATCAAGCTGAAAAGATTTACAGAACTTCCCTGACCTGACTGAAGTGTTCCCAAAAGGAGATGTCTGAGCACTCCAACAGGATTTTCCTTTAGGCACTTAAATTCTGATCAGCAACACTCCACTGAGATTGCTACAGAAGTAGCCAAGTCCTTTGAGCAGAGAACAGCAGCAAACAGCTGGATGTAGGTGCTCAGAGAAAACAAAACCCAAACTCTAAGAGTAAAGCAGCACCAAGAAAGTTCTGCTGAGGTGAAGATCAACGATGCTGGCAGCTCTGACCTTCTCCAGATGCAGCCTGTATGGGTGATGAAGTAGCTGACCTGGTTGGGTGCACAGAGGGCACTGCCAGCCAGTTTGCTGATGGCACCAAACTGGGAGTGGTGCCTGATGCCCCCTCAGGCTGTGCTGCCATTCAGCCACACCTGGCCAGGGTAGAGAGTTGGGTTGGAAGAAAGGGAATGAGATCCAACAAAGGTAAGGGTTGAGTGTGGCACCTGGGAAAGAACAATCCCATAGACCATTGTAGGGTGGGGACTGACCTGTGGGAGAGCAGCTCTGGGGAAAGGGATCTGGGGGTCCTGGTGGACAGAAGGATGCCCATGAGCCAGCAATGGGCACTTGTGGCCAAGAAGGCAAAGGGCATCCTGAGGTGGATTAGAAGCGCTGTGCTGAGTAGTCAAGAGATGTTCTGCTGCCTCTCTACTCTGCTCTGGTGAGGCCAGTTCTGGGCCCTTCAGTTCAAGAATGACCTCAGGGAACTGCTTGAGAGAGCCCAGCCCAGAGCCACCAAGCTGCTGCAGGCAGTGGAACATCTCCTGTGAGCACAGGCTGAGGGAGCTGGGGCTGGGAGCAGAGGAGCCTGAGTGCTGCCCTCAGTGCTGAAGCTAAAGATGAGCAGGGACACAGCCAGGCTCTGCTCAGNGGACAATCTCCGGAGGTCCCCTCCAAGCCCTGCCATTCTGTGACTCCTCTGGGCAGAGGCTACAGAGCTCCGTCAGCACTGCGAGCCTGGAAGCCCTCTCTGCGCAGACTGTTGAGGTCCAGCCGCGTGAGGACCTCGCAGCGCACCAGGAGGGTGTCGTCCTTGATGAAGGTTCTCTGCTTCAAGGTCTGCAGGTGCATGAAGGTGACGTAGCCAAAGCCTTTGGGGTTGCGGTGAATTGTTGGCCTCTGGAAGGCCAGCAGGTCTGGCTTGGCTTCCATCACCTCTTCGTGGTTCTGTCGCTCGGGGCCTTCTGACTGGTCAAGGATGGAGAGGCGGATGGTGCCCTGGAAGGGCCAGGGCAGGTGGCTGTCGTACTCGCCCTGCATGGTGTGCACGAACAGCGAGATGAAGTTGGCGCAGCGCTGGGCGCTGGGCAGCTGGATGTGCAGCCGCAGGCACAGCTTGTAGCCAGGCTTCCCGGTGTAGAAGCCAGGGCTGTGCATCACCACAGGCTTCTCTTCTTCCTGGGCTTTCTGGAGGCCGCTGAAGTTCTCGATCTTCCAGATGTAAATGCCATTGCACTGCTGGGCCTCCAGCTCGGCCACCTTGCCCTCCAGGCTGCGGATGGTGCGCTTGAGCTCGGCCACGTGAGTGTTCTGAGTCTCCATCTTAGCAATCAGCTCTCTCAGCTGGTGGTCTTGTCTCACCAGGCGACCTTCCAGCTGCTGAATGGTCTCTTTGAAGTTTTCCACGTCTGGATTGCACTCATAGGGGGCACGTGAGACGTGTGAGAAAAGGGCAGGCTCAAAGGGCAGGCCGTTGATGAAGGGCACGGGGTTGGCAGCAGTGACGCTAATGTTCTGAAAGCTCTGGGCCATCATCCTCATGTGGACCTGAGTGAACTCCTGCATGTGTCGTGCCAGTTCATTCCTCTGCATCTAGGATTGAAAGAGGCGTGAGGAAGACATCACCCATTGCCCATGTCTTTGAAGGGCATCAAACAGTATCTAGTGGCTTCTGTGGAGTGAGAACAGCTGGCACGGCAGTCAAAGGGCAGAGCATGGAACAAAGCAGGGGTTCAAACTGAAAAGCACTGAAAAAAGAAGCTCAAACACCAGGAGGCAAACCTTGCTTGACTCAAAGCAGTGACACAGGGGAAAACTGCTAAAGATACAGGCAGGACTTTTTCTGTGCTCTACATCAGCACTGAGGACAGGCTTAGGGAGCTGGGGGTGTTCAGCCTGGAGAAGAGAAGGGCCCAGACAGACCTCAGAGAAGCCTGCCAGGACCTGAAGGGGATACAAGAAGGTTGCAGAGAGACTGTTTGCAAAGGCCTGCAGGGACAGGATGAGGGCAGTGGTTTGAGATGAGAGCAGAGCAGATTGAGATTGGATGTGAGGAACAAGTTCTGCAGCAGGAGAGTGATGGAACACTGCAACAGGTTGCCTAGGGGGGTGGTTGAGGCCCCACCCCTGGAGATATTCAAGGTGAGGCTCGACAAGGCTGTGAGCAACCTCCTCTAGTGAAGGATGTCCCTGCTGAGTGCAGGGAGGGGGTTGTACTGGATGACCTTTGGAGGTCCCTTCTCAGGTTTCCTTGACTGAATTCCTTACAGTGAGGGTGGGGATACACTGCAACAGGTTGCCCAGGGAGGATGTGGATGCCCCCTCCTTGGAGGTCTTCAAGGCCAGGTTGGATGAGGCCTTGAGTAACCTGCTCAAAGATGTCCTTGCCCATGGCAGGGGTGTTAGAACTGAAGGTCCATTTCAACCCAACCCATTCTATGAATCTCTAAACCTACAAACTCTAATGGCTGTAACTGTATTTGACACAACTTCAGAAGAAATCAGAGCATCACAGAAGGGACCTTCAAAGGTCATCCGACTTCCCTGCAGCAAGCAGGGACACCTCCAACTAGATCAGGCTGGAAGCTATTTTACTGCCATGAGAAAAGTACTCATGGACTGGAAAGAGCAAGTTCATCAAGCAAATCATTCACAAAGTGTTTGAAAAAGGCATTTGAAAGGCAGGGTCTCACCAAGGAGCATTCCAGAGCTGAGACATCTCAAAACAAACAAACCCCCTACAAATAACCAAGGAATTCGCCTTGTGGGTGGAGGCAAGAAGAGGAAACTAAAGACACCACAGCAACCATGCAGGAGGTCTGCAGCTCATGACTGAGCAGAGGCTTACCTTCTCAGGACATCCAAAGGCACTGTAGAAACACGGCACTGGGGCAGTGGGACAATCATTGTCATAATGGTTAGGCATCTAAAACAAAGCAGAGCTCCAATTCAGCTTTCCACCAAGAGCACCCCTGCAGCACACCCTGCAGCAATACAGGTGGCCAGACTCTGGAAGGCTGCCTGAAGTCAGAGCACTGCTGACCTATACAAATTTGCAAAGCAGTATGGATGTTTGGAGCAGAAATGCTGAGCTGATGATAAATATTCCCTGCCTCCCTGCTATGGACTTCAGTGGCCTTCGTACTTAGCTCAGGAAGCAGAACCAGCTCAGGTTCTCTTGCTGGAACAAGCTGGATCACAGCAAGTCCTAGTTCCTTCCCTTCTGAAGCACAAGGTGCTGTGAAGTTTCTTCTGGTCCCTGCCTTTCAGCCCTCATGATCTCATTGCTCTGAATTCTCCCTGTCCATGCCCCAACTCAAGAGCTAAGCAGCTTCAGCTGAGGCCTTGCCAGCCCTGAAGAGAGTGAGGATCGTTCTGGGGTTCACAGCAGAACCCCTGCCTGCATAACCCAGTGTGTGCCTGCATTAAACAGCAGAGTCAAGGCGTCCCTGCTCACTGTAGAGGCTTGGTCTAGATGACCTTTGGAGGTCCTTTCCAACCCAAACCATTCTGGGAATCTCTGATGAAACAGAACACAAACTATCAATTCTAAGCCACCACACAGGTCAGCATTCTCTGCTCTCTGCTTCTGCAGTTCATTATTAGATCTGGTGACAGATTTGATTGTTACACCTAGGGACAGCAGTGTGCCCAGCTGGCCAAGGAGGCCACCGGCATCCTGGCCTGGATCAGCAACGGCGTGACCAGCAGGAGCAGGGCAGGGGTTGTCCTCCTGGACCCAGCACTGCTGAGGCCACATCTTAAGAACTGGGATCAGTTTTGGGGCCCTCACTGAAGGAAGGACATTGAGGGGCTGGAGTGTGTCCAGAGGAGGGCAACAAAGCTGGTGAAGGGTGTGGAGAACAGGGCTGGGGAGCGAACTGGGCTTGTTTAGTCTGGGGAAAGGGAGGCTGAGGGGAAACCTTCTGGGTCTCTACAATTCCCTAAAAGCAGGTTGGAGCCAGGCAGGATTGGTCTTTTCTCCCTAGGAACAAGCAGAAAGATGAGAGGAAATGGCCCCAGGCTGCACCAGCCAAGGTTTAGGTTGGGCATTAGAAGAAACTTCTTCACTGAAAGGGTTCTCAACCACTGGCACAGGCTGCCCCTGGAGGTGGCTGAATCCCCATCCCTGGAGGTGTTTCAAAGCTGCAGAGATGTGATGCTGAGGGCCATAGGTTAGCAGCAGCCTTGGTAGTTAGAGACTGGTTGGACTCAATTTTAAAGGCCTTTTCTACCTGAAACCATTCTGTGCCAGTAAATACTTTCCAACAGGGGCTTTTCCATCACCAACATTCTCCCTTTCTGCCCAAACCAAAACCTTGCCTTCCCAATAGCAGCCATCAGCACTGGCAGCTACTTGGCATTCGTTAAGCTCCACTCAAGATCCAAACCTTGCAGCATGGCCTCTGTCAAAAAGCAGTGGAGCTGAACACTGGGATTTGCTGTGAGAACTCCTGCAGAGCTTTATCAGACTGTTGTGGAGGCAACATTTTTGGAGAGAGACAGGGAGGGACTGATTGGCCAGGAGGCAATCTGTGTCTTCAAGTTTAATTCCAAATTAAAGAATCTATGTCAAGACAAAAGCTCTGCCCCAGCTGAAGCACAGAGCAAGGCAGCCTCTTACCTGCTCTCTGATGAGCACCGTGTTGCAATATTCACAGAAGACATTGGCCAGGGGGCAGGTTTGGTCATGGAGCTGAAGTGGTCAGACAGAAAAATAGAACAAAGAAGGAATCAGGACATTATGGTTTGGTTTCCATTCCAAAACTGGCTTTTAGCTGGATCCCAGTGTGAAACAAAGACAATCCCCTCACCCTCAACAAGACCTCTGCTGTAATTACTGGACTTTAAGACAAGGGATTCATCAAGTATCAGATATTTTATTTCCTGAAGCTCTCATGCTCCAAGAGAGTCTGAATTCACCCCAAAGTCTCTGACCTTCATGTTCAGCAGCAGCTGAGCTCTGTGAAATGTTTTGGGGTGGGTTTTTTTGGGTGTTGCTGCACTATAGGAGGTTTTAGGAGGTTTTTTTTTTGGTTTGTCAATTCACAGCATGATATCAAACCCAACTCCTAGCTCTTGCCATAAAGCACAACTATACCCAGAGAAAGACATGGAAGTTCAAGAAAGAAAGGACTCTCCCTCAGCATCAGCCAAGTGAAAAATGCTGTCAGGAGAAGAATGCTGGAATGATCTTCAATATTCCATTCAGAGAAGTGTCCAGTAGCCTCCCTCTGCTGGGGCTGTGTGAAACATGAAATGCTCACTGAAATTCTGGACAGTGAGGGTGGGGAGGCGCTGGAAGAGGTTGCCCAGGGAGGCTGTGAATGCTCCCTCCCTGGAGGGGTTAAGTCTAGGTTGGATGAGGCTTTGAAGAACCTGGTCTAGTGGAAGGCATCCATGCCCATGGTCTTTAAGGTCCCTTCCAATCTGAAGTGTTCTCTGATGTGATTATTGATCCTGGCATTGCTGGGCACTGGGCAGCAGCATCTCAGATCTTGGTCTGGTGTGTTAGCAGATAGCCCCAAAAGATTCACCTCCTGACACAGCCATAAAGGCTGCCAATGTCAGTAGGTTTTTGGTGTCACTCTAGCTGTAGAGAGAGGCCTCTCTGGTGGCAAGGTCAAAAATGTGACACTGCAGGCCAGAGTTTAGAGGTTGTGGTAGTTGGGTTACAGCTGGAGTCCATAGTCTTAAAGGGCTTTTCCAGAGTGATTCCATGATTCTAACCCAAGTCTTTTCACACCACAGGCAGTTTGCATTCCTGTGCAATCCTCTTCTCAGCTGTCACCTGTTCTAGACTCATGTCCTGAGTTTGCAGCTTTTCAGCTGTGCAGCACAAAAAGCTCTCCCAGACCAACTCCTTTTTTAACTCCTGTGCCATTTGCAAGCAAGCCCAGAGCAATGAAAGCTGAAACAGCTGAGATTCCTGCCAAGTACCTCTTTGTCTTCATAGGCCATAGATGTGGCACAGTTTGGGCAGCAGACTTGGCGCCGTGGGCACTCCTGTGTCCTGTGCTCTTTCAGATGGTTCTTCTGGAAGGCTCCTTGGCACTGTGGGCATTCCACGGTGGAGAAATCACACTGCAGCTGGTGCTCCTGGATGAGGACAGAAGAGGGATCTGGCACTACAAACGGCTGCCATCAGCTCAGCTCATTTCAAGGGCAAGCACAGCACAAAAGGAACAAGCTGCAATCTGCCCTTTGGGCAAGCAAATCCTTACACATCGATGCTGACTTTACCTGTGATGGTCTCATGATTAGGATGATGCCTTCCCATCTCCAGAGCTTTGAGAATGCTCTCAGCTCAGAACTCAGCTTTATATTCACCCTTTCAACTTGGTCTGTAATTTTCCATCACAATGATTTCAACTCCTATACCCCTAAATATACATTTATACTCAGAGATTGAGAGAATGGTTGGAAGGGACCTTAAGTATCATCCAGTTCCAACCCCCTGCCATGGGCAGGGACACCTCCCACTAGCTCAGGCTGCTCAAGACCTCATCTGGCCTGGCCTTCAACACCCCCAGGGAGGGGGCATCCATGACCTCCCTGGGAAACCTGTGCTAGTGTCTCCCCATCATTACTGTGAAGAATTTCTTCCTCATCTCCAGTCTCAATCGACCCTCTCCCAGCCCAAAGCCGTTGTCCCTCATCCTGGCACTCCCAGACATTGTCACAAGTCCTTCCCCAGGTTTCTTGTAGAGCCCTTTCAGCTACTGGCAGGCTGCTCTGAGCTTTTTCTTCTCCAGGCTGAACAGCCCCAACTTTCTCAGTCTATCCCTATAGAGCAGGTTCTCCAGCCCCTCTGATCATCTTCCAGGCCTCCTCTGAACCCTCTCCAGCAGCTTCATGTCCCTCTTGTGCTGGGGACACCAGAACTGGAAGCAGTGCTGGAGGTTTGGTCTCAGCAGAGCAGAGGGGCAGAATTCCCTCCCTGTGCTGCTGCTCTCCCTGCTTTGGATGCAGCCAGCACAGAGCTGCCTGCTGGGCTGCCAGCAACCAGTGCTGGCTCCTGGGGAGTTTATCACCAACTGACACCCCCAATTCAACAACTAATCTTCCCTCAAGGGAATACTGAAGTGACTTAGGAAACATGCCCAGTACAGATATAGCTGATGAAAAGCCAGACAAGAACGATCCTAAAGGCAAAGCTGCATTAGATCAGACTTCAGGCACTATGATGTTGGCTTGAGGATCACCTAAGTACCACTTCAACATTCATCCACAGCCCAGGTCTACGGAGCTGTCGGCTGGAATGACAACGCCCCAAGTCAGCATGAAGAGGTATCAAGTGGAATAATTTCTGTCAAGGTGTTGGATCTGGGCTTGCCCATGAAAAGGAGGTTTCAGACATTCAAATCCAATTCTCACCTCTAGATGCCTCAGCTCCATCTTCATGCTGCAGCCCTTGTTGGGACACTTCACCATCAAGGAAAGGATTTCCCGCTTGGCAAAGTTGTCAGGGAAAAGCTGATTTTCCAGCAGAATTTCATTATCCACTGGACATTTGTGACCTGCATCTCTGCAGAAGATAAAGAGGAAAGAGATTCCAATTTGCCCTTGCCTTTCAGTTTGGAGTATTTTTACACTAGTGAGAGCTTAGAAGGTCTTTGAAAACAATGACAGTGGTGTGGCAAGCACCAGAAAGGATGTGACAGAAGAGAAGAAAACAACACACAAAGTGCCTCAGAGGTGGCTGAGGGAGCTGGGGCTTGGAGCCTGGAGCAGAGGAGCCTGAGGGCTGCCCTCATTGCTGCTGACAAAGATGTGCAGGGCTGAAGGGGGCTCCAGGAGAGCTGGGGAGAGACTTTTGACAAGGGCTTGTAGGGAGAGAATGAGAGGGAATGGGGTGAAGCTGGAGGAGGGCAGATTGACACTGGAGATTAGGAAGAAATTCTTGACCAGTGAGGGGGAGGAGACACTGGCACAGGTTGCCTAGGGAGGTTGTGGATGTCCCCTCCCTGGAGGTGTTCAAAGCCAGGTTGGATGAGGCCTTAAGCAACCTGGGCTAGTGGGAGGTGTCCCTGTCCATGGCAGGGGGTAGGAACTGGATGATCTTTAAGGTCCCTTCCAACCCATTCTATGAAACATTAGAAATGGGATACCTCCACCATTCATTAAGGAAGGCAGGAGGTCAACAGACACATTCACAATAAGTAGCAGAGTTAGAGGCCTTGAGGGATCAAAGCTGCTGAAAGGAGCTGCTAATGCAAACAGCAACAGAATGGAAAAATACATGAAATGGAAAAACAGCAGAGAGCATTTGTGGTGCAGAGATCAAAGGCCAGATCACTGCCACTGATGGCAGGCATGAGGGGAAGCAGAACCTAGTGGGCTGTGAAGACCAGGAGGGAATTAGTGTTCTTTGTTGAAAAGGAAAGAATTGCTCAGCAACTACTTCAGCAGCAAGGCTACTAAAGGAAGCAGGAGTGAAGCTGAGTCTTCGCAGACAGGGAACTTCCTTTCCCAGGTTTGGCTTGCAAGAGCTACTTCACCACCATGGCAAAAAGAAAAGAATGCTGCTTTGGGGGGAAAAAAAAAAAAAAAAAAAAAAAAGGGAAAAACAAGAAAATCCCATCAGCAGCTGATCTTTGTCACAACCCAGAATCACACAATCACAGAATGGTAGAGGTCATCCAGTCCAACGACCCTGCCAGAGCAGCATCACTCAGGGTAGTCTGCACAGGAATGCATCCAGGTGGGTTTGGAAAGGCTCCAGAGGAAACTCCACAACCTCTCTGGGCAGCTTGCTCCAGGCTTCCAGCACCCTCACCATACAGAATTTTCTCCTCATGTTGAGGTAGAACCTTCTGGGTTCCAGCTTGTACCTGGTTGTTCCTTAACCTATCAGTGGGCACCAGTGAAAAGAGCCTGGCACCTCCATCCTGAAACCCACCCCTCAGGTATTTATAGACATTGCCCAGACCCCCCCTCAGCCTTCCTCTTCTCCAGACTAAACAGCCCCAGGGCTCTCAGTCTCCATCTCAGCAGAGATGGTCCAGGCCCTTCATCGTCCTCAGAGCATCTGCTGGGACTCTCTCCAGCAGGTCCCTGTCTCTCTTCAACTGAGGAGCCCAAAATTTGAGACAATATTGCAGGTGTGGTCTCAGCAGGGCAGAGCAGAGGAGAAGGAGAACCTCCCTAGACCTGCTGGCCACAATTTTCTTGTTGCAGCCCAGGATGCTGTTGGCCCTTTTGGCCACAAGGGCACATTGTTGTCACCTCATCATTCTGCTTTTCTGATACAACAGAGGTTCTGACCTTTGCTGAGCTCTGCTACAAGCCCTAAGATACAGAGAGCAGGAACAACAGAGTGAAATTCAATCAGCTGCTGCATCTGAGCTTGAGTTCTTCCAAAAACTTTCAACAGCCACTTTAGAGACCCAATAGTAGAAATACCTAATAGTAGGTAGCTGGAAATCACTATTTGAAGATAGTTGTAAACTACTAGTAGACAGTTTTAAGATAAGATTCTTAACTGCCAGGGACTCACCACTTCAAAGCACTTTGGACAGCTTCACTGAAAAAAGATGCCAAGGCTTTGTAGGAGGACAATACTGACTGTGATCGAGTCACAGGATCACAGAAGACATCTGGTTGGA
>VWYK01119915.1:937-28998 GCA_013399775.1 Semnornis frantzii
CAACCCTGTATGAACTGTTACCATTTGTGAGCTCAATCAGAAGGTCCACAGAAAAAGTCCAAGACTTTCTGATGGTTCAAATCTGCTTTCAAGCCAACTGTTAGTTTGCCAGGCTACATTAAACAACTAAAACAAGAGACGGGAAGCAGTCTGCAGCTAGGGCAGCAGTTTGTATCCACAAAATAAGCACAGTTGCTTATTCTGTGTAATCAAAGATACAGTGACCACAGAGGTTTTATCCTACACACCTGAATTTTTATTTAAGCAGATGTTAAAAAAAATCCCCTGAAATCCTTACATGCTCTCCCTGGCACACATTTAATCAACTCACGCAGTTCTGTGGTTCCTACACGCTGCTTCACTGAGCCATCTACAACATCTACATGTATTTCCTAAGGACAAGTGTAGAGTCTTGCAGCTGGGAAAGAACAACCTCATAGTCCAGTATAGGCTGGGAACTGACCCATTGGAGAGCAGCATAAGGGAAAAGGACCTGGGGGTCCTGGAGGACAGAAGGATGCCCATGAGCCCGCAACATGCTCTGGTGGCCAAGAAGGCAAATGGAAGCCTGGGGTGGATTAGAAGAGCTGTGGTTAGCAGGTCCAGAGAAGTTCTCCTCCACCTCTACTCTGTCCTGCTGAGGCTACATATGGAATATTGTGCCCAGTTCTGGACTCCTCGGTTCAAGAAGGACCTCAGGGAACTGCTTGAAAGAGTCCAGTGCAGAGCTACAAGGATGCTGAAGGCAGTGGAAATCTCCTTGCTGAGGACAAGATGAGGGAGCTGGGGCTTGGAGCTTAGAACATAAGACCCTGAGGGATGCCCTCATTGATGCTGATAAAGATGTGCAGGGCAGTGTCAGGAGGACAGAGTCAGGCTCAGCTCAGTGATGTCCAATGACAGGACAAGGGGCAGTGGGTTCAAGCTGGAGCAGAAGAGGTTCCATGTGAACGCAGGGAAAAACTTTTTCCCTGTGAGGGTGACAGAGCCCTGGAACAGGCTGCCCAGGGGAGTTTGGAGTCTTCTCTGGCAACATGCAAAATTTGCCTGGATGTGTTCCTGTGTGACCTGCTCTAGGTGCTCCTGCTCTGGCAGTGGGGTTGGACTGGATGAGATTTCAAGGTGCTTTCAACTCTTAACATTCTGTGATTCTGTGATCAAAAGAAATTGAACATTTATTGGCAGTCTTCTGGATCAGAAGTGACAAAACCAAAGTTTCCTGGAAAAGAGCTATAAGTATGAAATCACACAGCTCATTATCTGTGGCTAAAACCTTAAGAACTGCAGATCCCTTTAAACTCTGGTTTTAGGACTAGATAGTAACATCAATGGAACAGCAAACAGTGGCTGATCAATATTCAATGGGAAAAGGGAGTGAACTGGAAACAAAAATCTTCTTTCAGAGTCTACTTATGCAATGCAAAAACAAATATTTCAGATGTTCAGGATGAAGCTCACAAAATTATTATTTCTAATTCAGAAATCTACTTCCTCAGACTTCTTACCTTATTAGTTTTTTCACTGGATTTCTTCTTCTTGGGATTATCCTTCCAAAGAGATTCTACAGCAATATATCCCTGAAGGCTCCAATCATACAGCTGTGTACCAGCAACCTTTGAAACAGAAGATATTGGAAACATGAACTTCATCATCTGGGCAATATTATTTTGCTCCATGTGTAAGTGCAAGAAATCTCAAACCATGAAAGATCTTTAGCATCTTCCCGTTCAAGCTCAGGGTGGCCAGCATGAATAAACGCCTTAAAAATAAATTACCCTAGAGTCAAGGTCAGACTGGACAAGGCTCTCAGCAACTTGATCAAGCGGAGGACGTCCTTGCTCAGTGCAGGGGGGGCTGGATTAGAGGACCTTTGGAGGTCTCTTCCAACCCAAACTATTCTATGATTCTACAATAAGAAAAGCCAGCATGCTAAAATTCTACAACTACCTGAAAATACAACTGTATGAAAAGTGGTGGAATGATGCTCCCTGGAAACAGTTTTAGTTTTCTTAGTTTCACAGAATCACAGAACTTCATTTGATGTATTTAATGTAGTATTTGATGTTGAACAAATTCAAAAGGCAGCTTACAACAAGATGAGTGGGCACAGCCTGAGGCTGTGCCAGAGGAAGTTTAGGTTAGATATTAGGAAGCACTTCCTCATGGAAAGGGTCATTAGACACTAGAATGGACTGCCCAGGAAGGTGGTGGAGTCACCAACCCTGAAGGTGTTTAAGGACAGATTGGATGTGGCACTTAGTGCCACGGTCTGGTCCATGTGGAGGTGTTAGGTCATAGGTTGGACTTGATGATCTCAGAGTCTATTTCAGCCTCAACAATTCTTTGGAAATTATTTCTTTATTTGATCACACTTGATTTGAAGAGACAGAAAAATCCTACTTAGCTTGTCATTATTTTGCAGTTTCACATTTGCACTTCGCACTGCTTTGACAGAGCACTAAGAGTACTCCTCTGTTTCTTTTTACTCGTTATTTAGGCCAGAACTAGATGATCTTCAAGATTGCCTCCAACCTAAACCATTCCATGAATCTATGAACACTCACAGCATCCTTCTAAACTGAAAAGAGTGTTAGGTTAGCACTAACTTTCATACCACTATCAGTTTTCTTACAAGTAAAGAAGAGCAGAAATGGACAGTCTGCCCAAGGAGACAGCTACCATATTGTAGGACTCCTATAAGAATATTTCAAAGTTTATTCTGTTAGGTATTTAGAGTGCTTTTAAGTGTTTTAATCATAGAATTACAGAATGACTTGGGATGGAAGGGACCTTAAAGATCATCTAGTTCCAACCTCCCTGCCATGAGCAGGGACATCTTTCAATAGACCATGTCACTCGAGGCCTCATCCCACCTGGCCTGGAACACCTCCAGGGAGGGAGCATCCACAACCTCCCTGGGCAACCTGTGCCAGTGTTTCACCACCCTCACTCTAAAGAATTTCTTCCTAATCTCCAGTCTAAACCCACCCTCCTCAAACTTCAATCCATTCCTTCTCATCCTATCACTACAAGCCCTTGTAAAAAGTCCCTTCCCAGCTTTCCTGTAGTCCCCTTTAGGTACTGGAAGGCTGCTCTATGGTCTCCCCAGAGCCTTCTTTTCTCCAGGTTGAACAGCCTCAATTCTTTCAGCCTGTTGCTATAGAGGAGGTTTTCTGATCATCTTGGTGGCCCTGCTCTGGCCCTGCTCCAGCAGCTCCATGTCCCTCTTACGCTGGGAGCACCAGAACTGGATGCAGTACTCCAGGTGGGGCCTTACAAGAGCAGAGCAGAGTTTAGTCTGCCACAGCCAACCAAAGTTTCAAAGCTTTGCACATGTCCCAAGAGCTGCAACCTAGACACATATTCACAGCTCACATGGGTTGAAAAATACAGTTCTAGATAGACCACAAGTTGCAAATTACCAGGTCAACAGGAATGTGGCCAAGAAGTTTTTATAACCACCCAATGCATGCTCTGATGAACACAACACTAGAGCCATACTTTAGGTTTCTGGTTTATACCTTTCATGGAGCAGCTGAAGAGGAAGCAGGTGGGTACTGCTATTGCCACCACTGGTTTTGGAAGTGACAGTTCCAAGCAGGAAAAGTAAAAGGACCAAGAGTAATACAAGCAGTTCATTGAACTGTTCAAAGCATTCATTCTTGCACAAAGAGCTCCTTTCAAAAGAGGGACACAGTTCTCCATGTAGTCATCTGGAATTCTTAATTTGTGGGAGATAACACATTTCAGCTTGTTTGTGTTAAGTTACAATGTGCTGAAATACTACTCTCTGCTTCATGCAACACTAAGTTTGTAAGCTAAAATTTAAACAAAAAAATTGTAAACTCAGACTGAGTGCTTCTCAGCAGGTTCTCTGAAACAGTTTGCAAGTGACTTTGGGTCACAAACATCATACTAGGCACTACTGAAGTAGCACCAGCAGTCTCTAAGGCCTGATGTACATGTAAACAAGCTCCATGTTTTAATTTCACCAGGACCATAATCATACAATCCTCACTTTATCTTGTATTATATGTACCTCATGGACCACTATAAGTTGGCGGCTGATTTGTTGGGACAGCAGCTCTGTGGGAAAGGACCTGAGTGTCCTGGTGGACAGAAGGATGATTGTGAGCCAGCAATGTGCCCTTGTGGCCAAAAAGGCCAATGGCATCCTGGAATGGATTAGAAGGGCTGTGGTTAGTAGGACTAAAGAGATTCTCCTCCCCTCTGCTCTGCCCTGGGGAGGCTGCATTTGGAATATAATGTCCAGTACTGGGCCCCTCAAGTCAAGAAGGACTTCAGGGAACTGTTTGAGAGAGTCTAATACAGAGACACAATGACAATGAAGGGAGTGGAACATCCTCCTTGCAAGGAGAGACTGAGGGAGCTCAGGGAGGAGGAGCCTGAGGGGTGACCTCATTTATGTTTATAAAGATGTGCAGAGCAGTGTAAGGAGGACAGAGTCAGGCTCTGCTTGGGGATGGCCAATGACAGGATAAGGGGCAATGGGTGCAAGCTGGAGCAGAGGAGGTTCCATCTGAACATAAGGAAAATATTTTTCCCTGTGAGGGTGACAGAGACCTGGAACAGGCTGCCCAGGGGGGTTATGGAGTCTCCTTCTCTGGCAATATGCAAGACCTGCCTCGATGTGTTCCTGTGTGACCTGCTCTAGGTGTTCCTGCTCTGGCAGTGGGGTTGGACTGGATAATCTTTCCAGGTCCCTTCAAACCCCTAACATCCTGTGATATGCTAGGATCATCAAGCAGAATTATGGTCAGGCATTCTTTATCTCCACTGCATGCTGAGAAACAAAACAATCTGCTGACCTTTCTCCATGTAATGAAGCAGCCACAGTGCAATTCCACAAACATTTCATTCCGCAGTAGATGTGGATCAAATGACCCCAACTCCTCCTTTTCAACCCACAGTTCCTGTAATAATCTCATGCTCTCAGCTGTGCCACTACAACTGTTCATGCCTTATGGACTTGACTGGGCAAGGGAGGAGGTAGAGGTTCAAAAGCCATAGAGAGAATTTGGGTTTGTGGTCAAAGAAATAAATATATGTCTTAGGAAGCTTTTCCTTCTTCCAGGAAGATAAGCTTAACATAATGTTGCTTTAGGAAATTTGAGAAGTTCTACTAAAGAAGGAACAAGAATTAATTTTAATGATAGAGACTGGTTTAAGTAACCTCATAATGGAAATTTTTTTTTCCAGATGGAAGATGAGCCACCAAAAAACACCCAAAATATTTTGAATGTATTATGATTAGTTGGAAAGCAATAGAGTTTCAAACCACTATTTATAAGTTCCACCAGAACAAATGAAACTTTACTACTAAATTCTCCTTTACCACACAGTCTGATCATTTGTTTGAAGCTATACAAATTCAAGTAATGCTAGCAGTGAGAAGATCTATCCCTTGCAAATTTGTGCTTTATTAGCATGATTAGTCTGTACATTTCTTCCATCTCCAGTTAGATGAATAGTGTCTGAAAACAACCTAGTACCAGTGACAAATTCTGGTGCTACAACTTTACATTCTTCCTAATCTCTAGTCTAAATCTGCCCTCCTCAAACTTGAATCCATTCCCTTTCATCCTATCACTACAAGCCCTTCAATAAAGTCCCTTCACACTCTCTTGTAGGGCCCTTCAGGTACCAGAAGGTTGCTATGAGGTCTCCCTGAAGCCTTCTTTTCTCCAGGCCAAGCAACCTGAATTCTCTCAGCCTGTCACCACAGGGGATGTGCTCCAGCCTTCTGATCATCTTGGTGGCCCTGCTCTAGACCTGCTCCAGCAGTTCCATGTTCTTCTTATGCTGGTGGCACCAGAATTGGACCCCAGGTGGGGTCTCACAAGAGCAGAGGGCAGAATCACCTCCCTCATCCTGCTGGTCGCACTGCTTTTGTTACAGTCTAGGATACATTTGGACTCCTGGGCTGCAAGTTGCCATTGCTGGCTTATGTTGAGTTTTTCATCATCTGACACCTCCAAGTCCTTCTCCTTGAGACTACCCTCAACCCACTCCTCATCCAGCCTATATCTGTGCCCTGACCCAGGTGTAAGACCTCAACTGCAAATACGTTCTGCTGCGTTTGTATTTCTCACTCTTCCATGGAGTCTTTAGTAGAGGTGGGAAGGTGAAAAACCTAAAACACCCAAAAACCTTTTAAAGTTTTTTTAAAATACAGTAAAATCTGAAAGTTTACCAAATGAATAGAACTATACCACTGTAAATAGATTAAGTGCCTGATATGCAATAAAAATAAGAAGAACGTAATAATAAATTTTTGTTTTTAAATTTCTGTTCCAGAATATTTCCTATATTGTTAACTTGGCAAGTGAGCTTTGCACTGCAGGCAACACTTCCTAGACTTACAGAAATGTTTTGAAAGGCCTATGAAACATTTAAAAATAACTACTAGAGAGCACTTCCAATTTCAGATATTTCAGAAGTTATGGATAGTAAGACCTGATAAGCCTAAAACTTTGCTTCTTATAGAAGAAAAGTGTGAGAGAGATTAGAGGGAGCCAAAACCAGTATCTAAGGATATCACCCTCTCCACAGAATCTCCCAAACTCATATGTCAAATGTCATGATCAAGTCAAAAAAGCTAAGCTTATTCCAACCAAGCTTCAGGCTCATGGTCTCCTATCAGATTTTTTCTAATGGTCTAACTAAGAACTGTGAATTAATCAAAGGTCAATCACACACTTCAAAGTTTCCCTAGGATAAACACAGTATTGTGAAGCTGTTAGTAGCAAATCCAGAGTTAAGATTGAATTGAGCTTCTTTCAAAACAATAACACCAGTTTGAACACTGTTCAATCACTCTGCAGAAAGCAACCAGAATTTTATCACACACTTTCCAATGAAAATGTTCTAAGCTTCCCACATTTTTTGTTTTGCTTTTTTTTCCCTGCCGCTTTCATCATTTTCAGTCCCTGAGAATAAATCAACAGAACTATCTGTATTTAGAACATCTAAACCCTGCAAGCACTAAAAAAAAAAAAAAAAAAAAAAAAAAAACCACCAGGGGGGTGTGGCCCCCCCAAGGATAACGNAGTGGGTTTGATTCCCCCTAAGATAATGACCTTTCAATATTCCAAGAACATTAAAGGTTCTTCTGAGTATCATATTTCCATCCTGACATCTCAGTCGTTTTCACAAGTCACCAATAACTGGCTAACAAATTTTTCAAAGCCTGAAATATAAAGAATTTCTGACACAGTAACTAATGAGTGCATTCTGAGTGGTTAAAAGATGGATTTGAAAAATAATTTGTGGGGAACTGAGTCCAGGACAGTGCTACAAAGATGATGAAGGGAATGGAACATCTTCTTTATGAGGGAAGGCTGAGGGAGCTGGGGCTCTTTAGCTTGGAGGAGACTGAGGTCACGAAAAGGAACACAATGTTTGATCATATTTGAATCACAGAATGGCTTAGATTGAATGAGATCTTAAGAGATCATCTGCTCCAACCTCCCCACCACAGGCAGGGATGCCTCACAACCAGACTCGGCTGCTCAAGTCCTCATCCTACCTGACAGGGAATGTTCACAGAGAGGAGGCATCCACAACCTCCCTGGGCAGTCTATTTCATAGTCTCATCATCCTTGTACTGAAGATTTTTTTCCTAAGATTCAGTCTTAACCTACTCCCTTAGTTTAAAACCATTTCCTTTTGCCCTATTGCTAGACACCCTCATAAAAAGTCTCTCTTCAGCCTTCCTGTAGGATCCCTTCAGGCAGATCCCTTCCAGCCTAGTTTGCAAGTACTCTGACAAAAAAATTGTAATTTTGTGAAGTGCCAAGCACATTGGCATGGCTTTTAAAAAGAGATTACCACTTAATTTGAAGGTAGGAGACAACAGTCAATGTAAAAGACATTTCTCCAAGAAAAAAAAAGTGTATCAGCACTGACCTTTCCAATAGCAACAGCTTGCTGAGGGTAATACATGGAAGCACCAACAGCCATCAGACTAACAGGATACACCAACTTCTTTATTTTGGAGCCTGTTTCATAAGAAAAACAAAACCCAAACCATTGTTATAGTATATGCTAATCAAGGCAGCTGAATGACCCTAACCTTTCAGTTATAATGAAAAAAAAAAAAAGTTTAATGTATTTTCTGGTTTCTTAAGACATATGATTACTCTGATCATAGTAATCTCTTTTAAGAGAATAGCTTATTAACATCTTTCCAGAGTGAACTTTAGCTTACAATTATATTTACTGTAGTAACACACAATTTATTTCATTTCTGAATAATGAAGTAAAAGCCACAGTTAAGAGATATTTAAGAGAATTAAAATCAATTCAGATTCTTTTCTAAACTAAAAGGAAAAACTCAAGGCCAAAGAAAGGTTAGGACGGGTTCTCTTCATACATCATCCATTCATTTCATACATTGTTTTCCAACACAAACTTTTTCTAAGTTACCATGACTCGAAAAGTGTCATTTCTTCCACAACTGCTCTTAGGTTCTTCTCAAATCACTATAGCAAATTACAAAGTATTTGAAAGTACTTTAAAGCTAAAGTATTTACAGTTATGTTGTATGCTTATTGCTCAGTCCTCAACTGAATTTTGAGCATTTTATCCATTTGGAACTCTCTAGTCAATTATACAAGTCTAAAATCATTTAACTGCCTGAAAATGTCATCCTCTTATCCCAGCTGGCCACCAGTTGTGTATCCTGGCTGGCCAGTGACAACAGTCATCACTCAGTTGCTGGACATGCTGCAGTTCATCCAGTCAGAAAGGAACACAGGAGGGAGCAAGTAAAGGAGAAAATGAAGCAAAACAGGAGAAAAAAAAGTCATAGAACAGACGTACAGGAGCCAGGATGCAGTAGTTCTATCCCTCATAGAACAGCTTGTTCTATATGCAAAGCCACACGTGCTTCTAATAAAGGAATAATGAATTTTGAAGAGGAAATGCATATTAGAGATGTTTAAGTGTTTCCACTGATGTATGTTCATATCAGAAACTTAGCAGTAAACAAGAGACATTGAAAAGTGATCTTGCTAGCCTTGTGACAAGGAAACTTGGTAGCAATCATCTACTGGAAAACTGGAAAAGATCAAAGACTAGATTCCAGTAGCAAACAACAGCATTCACAAACAATAATTGATAGTTATTACACATCTTAGAGATTAAATTTATTTATAATTAGAGGAACACTGTAGAGATATGTTTGTGCAGTTAAGACAGATGCTGCAACATTACAATGAAAACACAGTATCCCAAAACCCTATAAATAAATCATTTATCCCATATCGTAACATATGCAGTTCAAAAGGTTCTCACCTCTAGCAAGAAACAACCCGACAATTCCAGCAAAACCTATCACACCAAGCCTTGGATAAAATCCAGCAGGGGGGTTTTGGAGAAATTCATAGCCCTCTGAAAAGAAGTCAGAAGAAAGTGCTTTAATGCAATGTGAAAGTGTTTTTGTGATAAGGAATCATCAAATAGATGCTAGCAATTGTTAACAACAAAGAGTTAGCAAAACACATTTAACTATCATGCACATTTTCCATTTGCTGGCATAAAATTCAAAGCCTTTGGGATCTTCTCTAGTGACACATGAATGAAACTGAACATTGTATTCTGTTCACTGATTTTAATGGAAGCTTTTCCCTTTGCTCCTGGGCCATCTGTTTTGTTTGTGCTTTTGCATCACAGTGTTCTCTCTGTCAAAGGAGTGATAAAAACCTCTGCAAAATGGATTCTTACATTTACATGTTAAGAAGGATTTGTTTCAGCAAAACACTGCACAAAAACAACAAATCACAGAACAAAGGAAAGACAACACAAACAAAGCTCACTCCAAGACAGGAGTCTCATGGGGGAATGGAAAACTAGGAAAAATCCTCCATACAAAAGGACTTAAAAGGACTGAGACTGCTAAGGAAAAGAGGTGCAGTATCCAAAATGAACTCTAGATAGCATCCATGCCCAGTCCTGATAAAGCTAAGTATGAAAAGATGTTTCCAAAAACTAAAATAAATGCCAATTACTTTAATCCAAAGTTATTAGGAAAAGGCTAAACGTAACAAACAAAAGACCTCACATAGGTGATGAGTGATAAACACCACAGGAAGGTTCATTTACTAGGTTGGGTCAGGCAAATACTAATGGTTGGGANATCTAACTGTATATATGTATATAAAAATATACATGTATATAATTTTATATATATATAAAATGATGCTTAGTGGTATGCTCTTTTAAGAGAAGATATAACACAATTCTCCATCTTAAACTGCTAGTTAAGAAAACTAAGCTGATTTACCTCTACCATGCTCAATAGTTTTTTCTAATGTGGGCAGAGCTTTGGCATAAAGATCCTAAAGAAAAAACAAAAAGACAAAATTAAAGAGAAAATAACGGTAAATAGATACCAAGTAAGTCAGATCTTAAATATAGATTGCAACTGACCTGATGAACAGAAGAAAAAAAAATTTAAAAAAAAATATATCAAAGTGGTACGTCCCTAAAATAACTTCTTTTATTCCCATTTCCATTCTTCACTTACAGGGCTGTACTTGCTCAGTATTAGGTCTGGCAAAAGGTACAATTTTTACTCAAAGTAGTCTTTGGACGCAGATGAGATAAAATATCTCAAAACACAGAGGTCAACTTCAATATTTGAGTTCTTGATCAGGTAGCTGAAACTCAGGATTGCTCTAAGGATTTACTTGTGAGACCCCCATCTCCAATACTGTGTCAAGTTCTGATGTCCCCAGCACACAGAGCTGTTGGAGTGAGTCCTGAGGAAGGCCACAAAGATGATCCAAGGGCTTCAGCACCTCTGCTATGAGGACAGGCTGAAGGAGTTAGGGTTGTTCAGACTAGAGAAGAGAAAACTCTGGGGGAACCTTAAAGCTGCCTTACAACATCAGAAGAGATCCTACAGGAAGGCTGCAGAGGGACTTTTCATAAGGGTGTCTAGTGACCAGGGCAGCAGGGAGTGGTTTGAAGTCGAGGGAGATTAGGTTTACCCTGGATCTTAGGAAGAAGTTCTTCAGTACAAGGGTGGCAAGACTCTGGAATAGCCTGCCCAAGGAACTTGCGGATGCCTCCTCTCTGGAGGTGTTCAAGGCCAGGCTGGATGAGGCCTTGAGTGGCCAAGCCTAGTTGAGAGGTATCCCTGTCCAAAGCAGGGAGGTTGGAGTAGATGATCTCTGAGGTCTCTGCCAACCAAAACCATTCTATGAGTCTATGAATACACACTGCCTTTTATCAAAGTAGGAAAAAAAAATCATCTCAGTAAGAGCAATGCTGCACATTGTTCTTATGCTAATAATCCTCCATTGATGCACCGTAAAGCTTTCCAACATTTACGGAAAAAACCATAAAGAAGTATGCCCAAAGCTAAAGCAAAGAGTCTCAAGGTTTCACTTGAGCTGCATCTGTGCAGAAGTGAAAGCACTTGTTTAGAATCCTGTATGGGGGCAAATATCTTTAGAACTTTCACTTCCTCACTGGCAAGAGTGACTTTTAAAGAACCCCTTGTCAATTACAACGAGGCACATGAGCCTACACCAGGACCTTGAATACATGCTGGGTCTTGTTAAAAGCCAGACAAAAAAGAACCTGCCCTAAAGACCTCACACTTACTCCGGCCTGCTGTCACAGCTCACGCAACTGCCTCATTTCTACCTCTGTGTTTTGAGCTGACTCTACTATAGTCAAGCAAGTAATTTTGAAAAAGTAAAACTGATAGTATTACATAATGGTAGAGGTTGGAAGAGACCTCTAGAGATCACAACACCCCTACCAAAGCAAAGTCACCTAGAGTAGGTCACACAGGAACGCAGCCAGGTAGGTTTTGAATGTCTCCAGAAGACTCCACAACCTCTCTGGGCAGCCTGTTCCAGTGCTCCATCACCCTCACAGTGAAGAATTTTCTCATGTTGAGATGGAACTTCCAGCTTATACCCATTGTTCTTGTCATATTCCTGGGCACTATTCTGGGTTATGTTTTTAATTTTTAAGACAACTGAGAGACACCTAAAATGTTATTTTCCTCAACACAGCAGAGGATGGGGGTGGTGTAAAACCGAAATGATCTCTGACTACAGTTAAGCAAACAAGATGACCCCAAACCCATAAAGTTTATATGCCTTCTTCATAAAATGAGTCAGTAAACCACTGCCAGGAAACGGCTTGTTGTGTGCGAGCAGAAAGGCACATCTCACGTCAATGAGTACCACGCAGACAAAAAAGAAAGCAAAGAGGGAGACAACAGGTCACTGAGACACCAAGCGCTGCTCAAGGCTTACCTACCAGTCCACATGGGCAACTAACCTTGTGACAAATTTCATTCCCTGTTATGGTTGCCACAGGCAACTAAGCAGAACCCAGAGCTCTAACTAAACTGTAGAAAAACCCTGTTCTCCTTTAGTACTCCTGCTGGTGGTACTTTAGAACCACTTCACTAGACTGAATAACCCTGAGTAGTACTCCAAAAAGTGTTTCATAACTGTTAAAGGTTAGTACCACAACACAGAACTTCTAGGCAGAAAGGACATCCACCTGGAGTGCTGCATCCAGTTCTGGTGTCCCCAGCAGAAGAGGGACATAGAGCTGCTGAAGCAGGTCCACAGCAGGAACACAAAGATGATCAGAAGGCTGGAGCACATCCCCTGTGAACACAGGCTGAGAGAGTTGGGGTTGCTCAGCTTGGAGAGGAGAAAGCTCTGGGGGAGACTTCATAGCAGCATTCCAGTACCTGAAGGGGGCTACAAGAAAGCTGTGAAGGGACATTTTTGAAGGGCTTGTAGTGATAGGATGAGAGGGAATGGACTGAAGCTTGAGGAGGGGAGGTTTAAACTGGAGATTAGGAAGAAAATCTTCACAGTGAGGGTGGTGAGACACTGGCACAGGTTGCCCAGGGAGGTTGTGGATGCCCTCTCCCTGGGGGTATTCAAGGCCAGGCTGGATAAGGCCTTGAGCAACCTGGTCTATTGGAAGGTGTCCCTGCCCATAGCAGGGGAGTTCAAACTGGACTACCCTGGAAGGTGCCTTCCAACAATAACCATTCCATGAATGTGAACAGCCTGGCTTTCTATGGAGAACTGGAAAACCAGCTTGCAATATAACAAGAGGGTTCACAACAGCTAGGCTGCAAAGTAGAGAATCATCTAAAGCTGCCAAGAGACAATCAGATGACAAGGATGTCCTCCACTCTAAAGTAAGCTTCAACATTTGCTGGTTTCAGCAAGAGCCAAAAAGCCATCATATGACTCTCTGCTTTAGTATCAGTACTTTAGGCCTTGATTACAAAGATCTTGTTTTTTCCTTCATGCTCCAAAGATAATTTTTGTATTTAATAACTGGTTGCTATAAACATGCTATCTAACAAAATATATAAGAAAGTTTTAGGGTAAGGTCTGAGTGATAGGTTTGCCACTACCAGTGGCCTGAGATTTTTTCTCTGCCAGCACTCCTTCCCTCAACATCTCAACTCATCAAACACTGATTTATTTCCTGGAAAGTTGTGTTTTGTCACAGTTGCACTGAGGACAACTCCAAAGCACACTGCTCGATAATTTAAGATCTTCTCCTGGAGCATGGAAAATGCAAATTTAATCACTTCCTCATCTTCCACAGTCACAGGACAGTACCAAATCCAAATATCCCTAAGTATCTTTAAAGTTTATTTCAGGTAACAATTCTAAGTTTGTTTTCTTCTGGAGGTAGCATTTTGAAAAATGCTTGCAGAGTTCTCAACTTTTTACTTTGTTGCTATCTATTAATTTGGTCTCCACAAAAAAAAAAAAAACCAAACCCAACCCAGCTCAACTTTTGCTGTTGAACCACTACCAGATGTGATATAAAACCATTATACCTGACACCAGGCTGTGTATGGCTCCATAACATGCCGTAAATGCGAGACTCTCTCTTCCAATTGGGTTTGTGGAGTCTCCACATATTTAGTCTCACGAGCTGGAGAGGAGTAGAGTGACAGCTGTGAATATTAGCAAACAAGAAGTTAAAAACAGAGGTGTAATTGTGTAAGTAGGTCTTCAGGGCACAAACAATCTAACCAGAGAGAGAATACCTAACAGGGTGCTTACTACATAAACAATGCATAATAAAAATTCAGGCACAGCTGTGAGACAATCATTATGAGCAAAGTTTAATTACATACTATGATAAAGATGACTCTAATTGCTATGCAATTCATCCATAGCTGCTATATGATCCAAGTCACAGGTTATAAATTAATATTAAGCTAGTTTAATAGGAACACAAAACATTCATTGTGAAAAATGCTTCTGGTCTTAATCAGCAGTGCTGGTTCCCAGTTACCACACTAAATGCAATACAACTCTGAAATCACAATCAATCATTTGCTATATTTGCACAAGCCATCATTAAAGAGTCTAAGTAGCTTCTAACAAAGGTAACACCTGATACAAATTTGTTTGTTACTGAGCAAAAAAAAAAAAAAAAAAGGTAAGACATCCCAGTGCTGCAGTCATTAATCACATCAGCAATTGACAGCATTAATAGCACCTTGGGGCTGAATGAATAGGAGCTGTAACATCCCCCTGAAATGGGCATCTTCACGTAATAAACTACTGAACTTGGGGTTTAGCATCACAATGTATTTATTACAGAAGATATTTATTACAATTACCTAAGCACATTTAAAATTGTCTTCCATTAAAAAAGACAAAAAGGACCAAAGTCTCTACTGTTGAACAGCAAAGTCTGGATCAAACCCAAAACCTGCCAGAATTCTTAGCAGTTTATACACTGTGCTGATGTTTAGTAGAGCTTATGTTTTATATATATTTATACCACATATATATTATATTTAGTGTGTATATATATGACATCAATTATTTTTAGTAGTTTACATATCATTTTTAGTAGTTTATAATACACTGGTATTCATCCCTGTTGTTGCATCACAGCATAGCTAGAGTTTCAAGACAAGATGGAAATGACCACGTCTATCACCATAAAAAAGCTACTAGGACATACAAAATATTTAATGACACAGAACTTATCAAATGATTTGATCATTTGTTCAGCTGGATTTCTCATCATACTTGGAAAGACAAGCATTTCAAGTCTCATTTCCCTGGGAAGTATGGTCATCGCCAGCAATAGGAGTCACAAGCAGCTTAACTTTGATCCTGTCAGGCAACCTAACAGCCATGCCTGGCACAAGGACAGAAGTCTGTAGAGGTATGGACATTCCCATACATTTTATGAAACTAGACAGCTGACAGAGATGCAAACTGACATACACTGTGAATGGTAAGAAAGGCAGCCAAAACTTTGCTGAGGCTGATGGGCAAGCCAATTATTCAGCACACATGGCACTTCGAACTGCTGCCTCATTACTGACTCACGCCAGCGGTGGGGTAGGGCATGCGACAGCTCAAGCTAAGGTTACTTCATTGGGGTGAAGCCAAGACACTACTTTAACTATTGATCCTCTCATATTAGGCAAGTGAGCTGCCCACGCAGACTCATCCAAAAGACCCAAGCATACACAAAAAGAAGTTTCATTTAGTTTCACTGCTCATGAAACAAGATCTTAGCCTGGGTTGACATACTTAAAAGGAATTTCTTAAAAAGAGTTCCCTAAAGATCCTAAAATGTTTAAGGACCTACATACTCCCATGGATACAAAGCTGTATTTAGTTCACAGGATCATAGGATGTTTGGGGTTGGAAGGGACCTCTGGAGATCTTCAAGTCCAATCCCCTGCCAGAGCAGGACCAGATAATCTAGCACAGGTTGCACAGGAACACATCCAGATGGGTCTGGAAAGTCTCCAGAGAAGGAGACTCCACAACCTTGCTGGGGCGCCTGTTGCAGTGCTCTGGGACCCTTACAGTCAAGAAGTNTTTCCTCATCAGTCAGTGCTGCAGTCCCTTCAGCATCCTTGTAGCCCTCTGTTGGACTCCTTCAAGTAGATCCCTGTCCCTCTTGAACTGGATGCAACAGAACAAGAGGATACAGTCTCAAGTTGTGCTGGGGGAGGTATAGACTGGATATTAGGAGGAAGGTCTTCACATAGAGAGTGATTTGCCATCAGAATGGGCTGCCCAGGGAGGTAGTGGAGTCGCTATCCCTGGAGGTGTTCAAGACAAGCCTGGATGGGGCACTTAGTGCCATGGTCTAGTTGATGGGATAGGGCTGGGTAATAGGTTGGACTGGATGAGCGTGGAGGTCTCTTCCAAGCTGGTTGATTCTATGAATATTCTAGGTGGGGTTTCACTAGGGCAAGAGTAGAGAAGAAGAACCTCCCTCAATTTGCTGGATATATTCTTCATAATGCACCCCAGGATCCCATTGGCCTTCTTGGCCACAAGAATTTTTTTTTTTTTTAAGATTGTTAAAAGCCTCTCCAACAATGCTGTGAGTCTGCAATTTGACAGAGTGCTTTAAAACTTTACTTGTGATGTCACCAAGACATCTGTCATGCCTTAGAGAAACAATAAAGTTTTTGAGTTTTATTATCACTACTTTATCATAGAATGTTCTGGGTTGGAAGGGACCTCTGAAGATCATCTACTCCAAGCCCCTCTGCAGTCAGCAGGGACATCCTCAACTAGATCAGGTTGACCAGAGCCCTGTCAAGACTCACTCTGAATATCTCCAGGGATGGAGTCCCAACCACCTCCCATCTGTTTGTTTTTGCTTAGGTCTGAATGCTGTAAAGAAAGGAAAACTGATAAAATTCTGTAGGCTACTATGCTGGTTTGAAAGCGTTGACAGACAATAATTTTGCTTGTAAAAAAGAGAGTATTTTTAGAAATAAAAACTTTTGAGTTGCTGTTTTACTGGAGAGCATAAACGAGATTTTACTAGAATTTGCCAACAGCACTTGTAAGGATAAAAAGTAAAGCAGCAATTCCTAAGGATTCGAAGTATGACCACAAGTAAATCTACAAACATAAGAAAGCAACTTCTGAATGAAGAACAGAAGGCTTCAATGTAGGAAAAAAGATTTTTACACGCAAGCAAACCTGACACTATCAAGTGGTGGGCATCGAATGCAACCCTTGGGTAAAAGAAACAAAACAACATTAGCATCTCTACTACTGAAAATTGAGAAGCGAGATTAAAGAGACAAATACAAAAGGTGAAGTGATGTATCTAAATGCTTTCATACACCTAAACATACTGTATTTCAAAACTCTATAGACATTGCTCTATGACTAGAAGAGCAGGAGGGCTCCAACCATACTTACCTCCTCAATTTTCAGCAACTCCTTTTTGGACGTCTCCTTCTCTGAAGAGGAGGCATAAACCTGGATAGAGAGCAAGCTCAGGCTAACAGGGATGGCTCCCTGCCGAATTACCTAGAAAAGGAAAACAAGGAAATAATTTAACATTTTTTAACAGATCCATGTAGACACCTTTATGTCCTCACGGAGGGTGATAAGTGATATATTATGATGCTAACGAGTTAAGAGAAAGGAGAGTCAGTGGTACCAGTAAGGCTCTCAGACACTCAAATGATAACATCTAAATGATTCAGATGCTATTTGGAAGAGCCTAAGGCTAAAGGAGACTCTTATTTTCTCTCACTTGAAACATAATTTTCACTAACTAAACAAAATTCTACTAATATTTTAAGGTACTTTGTGAATGTCCATAATGACTCAATTTTTCCAATTAGTGTCAAGAAATTCAGTGGTTTATTTCTGTCTGTGCATAGACCTGGGGGAGGAAGAGACCTACTGCTGGAAGTATCTTAAAAGGAGATTCTGCTTTAACTGAAAAAAAAAAAAAAAAAAAAAAAAAAAAAAAAAAAAAAAAAAAAAAACCCCCGGAAGGAAAAAAAGCTAAACTGNNAAAAAAAAAAAAAAAAACACCCTCGGAAGGTAAAAATGCTTAGCTGTGAAACCAGAATGCACAGAAAGCATTTTTCAACAAAAAACACCCTTATTAACCTCAATATTTAACTCAAGCAACTCTGGTAAAGTTCAAATGGGAAACCTTTCAATGTCTCCTGTTCACGTTGCTGCTCAGATATTAATAGCCCGTGTTTTGTTGTATCAGGTACAGCATAAGTGGATATAACAGCCTGTGGCCACCAAAATGCTCAAAGCATGGGCTCCCAGGAGTCTTGCTGCTCACCTTGCCCTAGTTTTGGTGGTTGGACGCTTCCACCACCAGGCAACTCACCTCGCCAATTTGGCAAAAGATTAGACCTGAAAAAGAAGTGGAAAGCTTTGTGCAGGCTTAGTAAATTGAACCCCGTCATGAAACAGCCTGACAAGCACCAGAGGAACTGTGTGGGCAGGGAAGAAGGGCTGAAAAAGAAGGTACGAAATCCTGTTCCTTTTCAGAAAGGGTACTTTACACTGACCTAGCTGCTTGTGAAGCTGAAGTTTTTGTCAAGCCAGTACATCACTCATGCTGGTATCATGGCAACTGACCTAGTCCCAGAACAACTACGCTCCAAGTTTGTTTCTGCCCATTGCAGAACTGCAAGAATCACAGAATCATGGAATGGGTTAGGTTGGAAGTGATCTCAGAGATCTTGTTCCAAACTTCCTGCCATGGGACATTTCCCAACTACACTTAGCTGCTCAAGGCCTCATCCAGCCTGGCCTTGAACGCTCCCAGGGAGGAGGCATCCACAACCTCCCTGGGCAGCCTATTCCAGTGTCTCAGCACTCTCACACTGAAGAAAACATCTTGAAAATGATCCAGACTACATGCTTATCGCACACAGATCAGCATCTGCAGCTTAAATTTCTTCCGCTGCTTTGCGGATGGAGTATTTATTAAATGTAACCAAGAGACTCCTCAAACTCAAAATTAAGACTATGCAGTTGCCGAACTTGCTGAAAACATTCATTTCTTTATAGAGAAACAGCACACAGGAACTAGGTCATAGGATTCCTTTTCAGAAAGATATAAGGGATCTGATGGATCAAAAGATATGGAAACGCTTAAAAAGGGAAGTTTTTCCTTATTTGCATTTATGGGCTCACTAAACACTACAATGAAACACGAGAACAACGGGATCAGCTGTTTCAAAGGCAATGAAAAGCATGAATAATCTTGAATAGTTTTTCTTTAAACAAAGACTTCTCACACACTTCGTTGAGCCAAGATAAAAACATGAACAAAGCACTAAGCAGTAATAGCTGTAGAATCTATTTACTCATTCTTTCCTTTTATCACTGCAAAACTCTTCTGACACTGAAAAGGCAGAAATCTAAATGCATTTTCCTTCTGAAAAAATATTTTCAGACATTGTAAATGGTGCTACATGTCACCAGCAAAAACAGTAAATCTAAATGCTTTGAATACGTGAAATGTTTATATAAAGATGCAAACAGCAGAGGATAAGAATGTAAGTACCTGGGCTTCACAAACAGGTGTCAGCAATCGCAGAACTACTCAGACTGAAAATGTCCACTGTTCATATTATCGGATTAGAATCATAGAACAGATTGAGTTGGAAGACACCACCAAAGGTCACCTAGTCCAACTCCCCTGCAGTCAGCAGGAACATCCTCCACTAGATCAGCCTGCTCAAAGCCTTGTCCAGCCTGACCTTAAATATCTTCAGGGATGGGGCCTCAACTACCCTCCTGGGCAACCTGTCGCACTGTTCCACTACCCTCATGGTGCAGAACCTCTTCCTAACATCCAATCTAAATCTGCTCTTCCCTCATTTCAAATAATTTCCCCTCATCCTGTAACCACAGACCTTCGTAAACTCCCTCTGGAGCCTTTTTGTAGCCCCATTAGGTACTGAAAGGCTGCTATTAGGTCTCCCTGTAGCCTTCTCTTCTCCAGGCTGAATACCCCCAGCTCCCTCAGCCTGTCCTCAGAGCAGATGTGTTCCAATCCCCTGATCATCTTCATGTGTATCCTTGGGACCCTCTCCATTAGGTCCATGTCCTTCCTGTATAGATGGCTCCAGAGCTGGACACAGTACTCCAGATGAGGTCTTAGCAGGGTAAAGTGTCAGAACCACCTATCTCCATCTGCTGGCGGCACTTCTTTTTGACGTAGCCCAGGATGCCATTGGCCTTCTGGGCTGCAAATGCACACTGCTGGCTCACGTAATGCACTGTTGGCTCATGTTTTTCCCATACTGAAGTGCCGACATTTTCCAAAGGTTTCATATTTACATTTTAAACAAAATCAAATTAAGAACTAAAAGCACAAGATGAATCTCTCCCTAAATGCACTACACTGCAATGGTCCTCTACATCAGCTAGGTTTCTGGGACAGATACAACCAATACTAACGTACTGTAAGCATGCACACACCAGAAGGTTTATTTAGTAGTATAAAGATTAAGAGTTCTACTTTTTATTTCCAAAATTCACGTTAGGATCTCACTTATCAGTTCCCTATTAACCACAAGCTGTACCTTCAGTCTGCTTGTCTTACAATTATTCAGCTGATATCAAAAAGGCAGAGTTGACATTCTTTTCTCTAGGCAATGTTTTCCATTTACTCTAAGTAAAACAAAACAAACAAAAAAACCTGAGTTTATCCCTCTCTCTACCTGAAAAACTCAATTTTATCTGTAGACAACTAGACCACTCAAAAGTTAATTCTATCTGGAAGCTGGGATGGGAAAAGACTATCATATTTCATCTTCCATGGTCTTGCTTTACTACCTTACTCAGAGGTCATAATTCTTAACTAAAAAATGCCTCTGGGAAGAATAAATCCTGTATTTGTTCTGAGTACAAACAAGGGAACAAAGAGCTAATGATCAACCAGCACTAACGTCTTTCCTACCCCTCGTCTGTGGTTTCTCAGTTCACTTGTTACTATTATTTATCACTGTGTCAAACTGGGGGAAGTAAAAACACATAGAAAAAATCCTCAATCATACTTTTGTGAAGCCTGATATTTGTCCTAATGCATGAAACTTTGTTTTTCTCTTTTTCCATTCTTCCTTCTGTCTCTCAACCCCAACTTAAAAAACAAAACAACAAAAATCCAGATCCCAAACTTGTGCACTCTGGTTCCCTGAAGCACAGGATACCAGGATAAGCAGTGACCTTCCCCTTCCAGAGGCCAAAAACTCAGTTTGGCCTAAACCACTGACATCTACCTAACTTTTAGGCTTGTGTAAAAGTAGTAATATTCTATATGCACACATAACCCCTTTAATGACAATTCAGCTTCACTTACAGAAGTCTCAAGAACTTTGAAAGAAAATCCTTATATTAGAATTCCAGTAATTATCCTAACATTAAAGCACAAAGAAAGGTTACAAGAGAGCAGCAAGCAGAAGGGATTCAAAGTGTCACCAAGTTTAAAAAAAAAACCAAAACTACTTCTGCAGTAGTTTGATTGAAACACACAACTTTCTTTTAACACGATGGGATCTGGGACTCATGTTCATTTATAGAATGGTTTAGGGTGGAAGTGACCTTGAAGATCATCTATGTCAGGGGCAGGGACACCTTCCACCGGAACAGGTCACTCAAGGCCTCATCCAACCTGGCCTGGAACACCTCCAGGGAGGGGGCATCCACAACCTCCCTGGGCAACCTGTGCCAGTGTCTCACCACCCTCACTATAACTGACTTCTTCCTAATTTCCAGTCTAAATCTGCCCTCCTTAAGCTCCAATCCATTCCCCCTCATTCTACCAGAACAAGCCCTTGCAAAAAGCCCCTTCCCCTCTCATTAGAGGCAAAGCCCTTGGAGACACTAGGCCTAGATCATGCATGTTCCCTCGCTTTCCACAGGCATTCCTGACAACGGACATGCAGCAAAGGGACGCTTTGGAGACGAAGTGAGTCAGGACCTTGCGAACCTAACTCGGCAGTGCCTATCCCACAGCTCCGTGCTGCTGTACCCAAGCAGTAACTCCAAACAACAACCGTGGCCGCCGTGCGCTGCCTTTTTGGCGCAACACGGCTAGGGCGCGCGACTTGGAAGCACTGAAGGAGAGATCACTCAGCTGCCACAGGAGTAAAACGAAGGGTTTGTGCGGATTACCCCGGGCACAGCCGCTGACGGATGTTTTAGAACACTTTTAGCTGGAAAGTGGAAAAAAAACACTCGTTGCTAACAGTGCCAGGGTGTTCGCCACAGCCAACCAAAGAATAAAAACCGGTTTTAGAAGGTGAAGTGCGACAATGGGGCCACTCCCGAGCCGGGAGCCGCCGCCTAAGGGGCGCACCAGCGCTAGGCCCTTCCGGCCGCGCTCCCGGGCCGCCCCCTGCCGGCTGCGTGCCCGGCCGGATACGAGCGCCCCCTCAGCCACGGCCCGGCGGCACGGCTTTCGCCCACGCGGGAAGGCTGCAAAGCCTCGGGGCGGCGAAGGAGAGGCCCCGCAGGGCGGGGCGGTGGCGCAACCCTGTCAACGGAACGGGGCCGCGGAGGGTCGGGCGCGGAACGGCGGCGGCCGCGAGTTTGCCTCACCTTGAACATGGCGGCGCCGAGCAGGCGGTGAGCACCGGCCACGTCGCTGAGCTCTGACGTCAAAAGGAGCAGCCCGCCGGGGACTGCGGGAATCCGATCCCGAGGCCGCGGTAACCTGGCAACGCCGAGGGACGGGGATGTCCTGCTGCCCGCCTGGACCTGCCCGACAAGTCGGTGAGGCGCCGCTTGCCGGTCAAGCCTCGGCAATCTGTCCTCTGCAACCGTTTCGAGCTGAGAAAGGGCAGGTTTAGGTTAGACACCAGGAAGAAGTAAGTGTGTGTGGCAGGGGTGAGGTACTCGAACGGGTTGCCCAGAAAGGTGGTAACAAGTCCCATCCCCGTCAACGTCCAAGGTCAGGGCTGTTTGCGAAGACCTGCAGTGACAGGACGAGGGGCAACAGTTTGAAATGAGAGGAGATTTAGATTTGATGTCAGGAACAAGTTCTGCACCATGAGGGTGGTGGAACACTCCAACAGGTTGCCCAAGGAGGTAGTTGAGATTTCATCCCTGGAGATCTTCAAGGTCAGATTGGATAAGGCTCAGAGCAAACTAGTTGATCTAGTTGAAGGTGCCTCTGCTCATTGCAGGGAATTTGAAATAGGTGACTTTTAAAGGTCCTTTCCAACTTAAATCATTCAACTCTGTGAAATTTCAATACCAGTAGCATTTGGGTGTGGCTGGAGTACAGAGGCACAGATATGGTTCCATGCCTTTCTAATCTTATTGAATTTATAAGATACAACTCCCCTTTTGTCCCTTTTCTGAATGCTCCTTGCCCAGGACACGGCATCTCCAGCTCACTTAAGCAAGATGGACAGTAGCGACTTTTATCTGCTCACATTTGCACTAGGGGAGGGTCTTGTACACACCCCATGCTGTCTGACCTGTTACTCTGTAGCAGAACAACACTACAAATGAGTACTAAATCAAGGCCAGGTTGGATGAGGCCTTGAGCAACCTGGTATAGTGGAAGGTGTTCCTAGCCATGGCAAGGGGGGGTTGAAACTACATGATCTTTAAGGTCCCTACCACCCAAACCATTCTATGAATCTCCATCAGGCAGGATAAACAAAGGCAATATTCCCTTCTGATTTCACAGAATCACAGAAACATGCAGGTTGGCAAAGCCCCTTAAGATCACCAAGTCCAACCTACAACCCTACTCTACAAGATTCACCTTAAACTATATCTGTAAGCACCACATCCAAACAACCCTTAAACACATCCAAGGTTGGTGACTACACCACCTCCCTGGGCAGCTCATTCCAGTCTCCATGAAAAACTTTTTCCTAATGTCCAATTTAAACGTCTCCAGCCTCAGCTTGAAGCCATTCCCCCTTGTTCTGTCTCCAGTTACCTGTGAGAAGAGACCAGCAGCAGCCTCTGCACAACTTCCCTTCAGGTATCTGTAGACAGCAATGAGGTCTCCCCTCAGCCTCCTCTTCCTCAAACTAAACAGGAGATCTGTTCTCATATTGCCAGTTAATAAACTTCTTTGTTTCTTCAAATTTACTGGTCAGGAGTTTCCTCTTTTCACTGCGCTTAAGATCTTTTGCAGCACTGAAGGCCAAGGCAACAAACACATTAGAGGGAAAAGAACAGTGAATCCATCAAATTAGGTGATTTACTTCATAGAATCATAGAATGGTTTGGGTTGGAAGGGACCTCCAAAGGTCATCCAGTCTAACCTCTCTGCAGTAAGCAGGAACATCCTCCACTAGATCAGGCTGCACTGAGCCCTGTTGAGCCTCACCTTGAATATCTCCAGGGATGAGACCTCAACCACCTCCCTGTTCACGTGTCTTAATTTTCTGACCAGTTACTTGGATCTTGGTGCTTGTTATTTTTAATATTTTAAAAGACATTTATCCTTGTTCTTAATTTTGGTCACACAACCCTGCATTTCATGTGTAAACGAGTGACTTGCTTTTACTGAACACTCTTCATTTTTAGGTTGCAGTGAAAAATTACTTTGACACTTAAAGACACAAAGACACTTGAAAGCATTTGCCTGCATTCTGTGCTCAGAATAGCTGTTACAGATGGGAAATGCAGGTTCCTTGTCACCACAGTTCTGTTTGGGGGCCACTTCGGCAGTACTTTGGGTAAAGGGATGACTTGGATATTAGGAAGAAGTTCTTCACCATAAGGGTGGTGAGACACTGGAACAGTTTGCCCAGGCAGGTGGTGGAAGCCTCATCCCTGGAGGTGTTTAAGGCCAGGCTGTATGTGGCTCTGGACAGCCTGATGTAGTCTGAGGTGTCCCTGCCCACAGCAAGGGTGTTGGAACTGGATGATCCTTGAGGTCCCTTCCAACCCTGACAATTCTGTTATTCTGTGACTCAGGCTACCCAAGTTTTCAAACCTCATAGAAGCCTCTGCTGCCTTAGCAAAGTCTAAACAGAGGCTCCATAAGAGAGTTCACAGCACCCAAATTCTGACTTGAAGTGCACTCTGTCACCTCCTCCTTCTCCTTGACACTGGGGAGAGAAGGAAGCCTACCCTCCTAATTTCATCAGAACACCAAAATAACAATGTGGATCCTCTCTCTATATTTCCTTTTTCCAGGTCCCCCAAAATATTCTAATAATCTAAAATGTATTTGGTTTAGAATTCATATTTATTTTAGGATATAAGTTTTTTAGAATATGAGGAATAGTCCAGGAAAATGTTAGAAATATTAAGAAAAAAAGAATTTTCATGTAAAAGAAAAAGCATCTTGAAGAACATGGTACCAAGTAGTTCATCAGGAAGAGTACTGTGGGAAGACAGGCAAGGTATGCACCCTCTTATTATTATTATTTCTTAAGGAAAATTCCTCCATGTCTTTACTGCAGTCTTTTTAACCTTGATTGAACCAGCTGTAGCAGAAACAAGTAGTTTCCAGACTAATGGAGATGTTTAACCATCACATTGCAGAACTGGGTGATCCCTCTCAGTGAGCATCAGAGTCCTTCTCATTTGTTGGATTATTGGCAGGAGCAGTCTGAGTTGAAATAAGATTTCAGGTTTGTGCCTTTTCTTCTTAAAGCTTTAAAATAAAGAATAAACCTTACCAGGAGCAACTGGAGGGGCTGGGGCTGGTTACTTTGTAAAAGAGGAGACTGAGGGGAGACCTCATCACTGTGCATCTACCTGAAAGGACCTTGTGGAGAGGTTGGTGCTGGTCTCTTCTCACAGGTAATTAGTGACAGAACAAGAGGAAATGGCCTCAAGCTGGCACTGTGTAGGTTTAGACTAGATCGTAGGATTTTTTTTTTCCAGCAAGAGTGGTTAGATACTGGAACAGGCTTCACAGGGAGCTGTTTGAGTCACCAACCCTGGATGTGTTTAAAAGTTGTTTGGATGTGGTGCTTGGGATATGGTTTAGGGTAAACCTTGTAGAATAGGCTTATGAGTTGGACTTGGTGATCCCGAGAGTCCTTTCTGACCTGAATGTTCTGTGATTTTTTTTCTGCCACATTTCACAGGCAGCAGATGATGCTTGTGAGATAATGGGATAACAGAAACGCTGTGCATAAATGGTACATGATGGGCTTCAGTACCCAAACCACAGGGTAACAGATGATAATGGTATTTTATTATGCATTTGGTTATGAAGATTTCCTCTTTAGCAAGGAAGTTATATCTAAAATACACATAAGTGACCAGTGAGTGAAGAGCACTAATGAGCTTCTTTCTCCATGGCATGATTTTTTGCACAGTCAGTCATATCTGAGGAAAATAAGCAGCCAGGCTGCAGCAGTCCATTTGCTGGAAATCGACTTTGCAGGGGTATATGGCAATTTTGTGAGAGCGTGGAGAGTGACCAGGCAATTTACAAAGCAGTCACGCTCCTTGATGCATTTGATTCATCCCTAAGGAGAAAAGAAAATTCTCCAAGCTAAAAATGCCAGGAGAAGTGATGATATTGAGGTGAATAATGGTACCTGCTCTTGTTAGTCTAAGGCTGGGGGTGGGTCTGGCTGTTTCCCAGTTTCTCAGAGGACAGACATCAGAACATTTCAAGTCCATTTTCTTTTTAAGTTTGGCACACAAACAGTAAAGAAAATTGCAGTTGTTTCTGAACACAATATGCTACAATTTTTTTTAAAAATCAATTTATATACACAGCAGTTACTGATCCAGTTATGTAACACAGATATAAATATCTGAAGAACAAATATAAGGTTTATAATTTTTTTTAACCAAACTATTATGTCAGCTCAGCAGCTTCAGTGCTTTGTTGTTTGGTTGGGGTTTATTTTGTTTGTTTGGGTTTTTTTTTTAATGTGGAAATTAATCTTTAAAATTAAAGTAATAGGTAAAGCTTTATAAAGTACAATACAAATATCTTGGCTTTCCTGTAGGGATGCAGTCTACCAGTAACCTGGATGAAAGCCCTGCTTAATGTGGTGGCAGAAATAACTACTGGAGAAGGCTGTCTGTCCAAAAAGTCCCCAGGATAATGATAGCACAGTCCAAAACATCCTCATGCAGGCTTAAGTTGCTGAGGCCACAGAACACAGCCATTTGATGTGATTGACTCATGGTTGTTTCTAATGTAGGAATCTACACCAAATTTCAGGTTTATTTTGCGTGTCAGTATTTCCCCCTTTATTAAATAAGCAGTTCTTCTAAATCCCTGTGGGAAAAAAGCAATTCCTTTAGAAATCTGGAGCTCAAAGGAGCACAAAAATGTTGCCACATTTCACAAAGTCTGCCAGCCCAAGCAAAAATACAACATAAGAAACTTGATCTCTAATACTTTGCCTTAGCCATTACAGTCAGCTCTTTCAGAATGCTGTATTAGATTGCTTGGTTTTGGTATTGTCAGGAAAATAAGAACAGTCCTTTAGTAGCAAAATAATGGCAGTTATTTCCCACAGGCTGCAACAAAAGCAGCGTGGCCAGCAGATTGAGAGAGGAGATTCTGACACTTTGCTCTGGTAAGACCTCACCTGGAGTACTCCATCTAGCTCTGGAGCCCTCAACACAAGGACATGGACCTGATGGAGCAGGTCCAGAGGAGGCCATGAAGATGATCAGGGGAGCTGGAACACCTCTGCTAGGAGGACAGGCTGAGGGAGCTGGGGGTGTTCAGCCTGGAAAAAAGAAGGCTCTGGGAGAGCCTAAGAGTGGTCCTCTAGTACCTGAATGGGGCTACGAGAAGGCTCCAGAGGGACTGTTTACAAAGGCCTGCACTGATAGGATGGGGGACAGTGGTTTGAAATTAGAGGACATATAGATGGGATGTCAGGAACAAGTTCTGCACCATGAGGGTAGTGGAACACTGGAACAAGTTGCCCAGGGAGGTAGTTGAGATTTCATCCCTGGAGATCTTCAAGGTCAGGCTGGACAAGGCTCTGAGCAAGCTGATCTAGTGGAAGATGTCCCTGCTGACTGCAGGGGAGTTGCACTTTGATGATGACTAGATGACCTTTGGAGGTCCCTTCCAACCCAAACAATGTTATTATCTATGGGGATGGTAGGAAAAAAAAATTTGTTGCAGATTCTTGTTAAAATATGTTTGTAATTTCTGCCCATGAAAGATCAATGAAGTTACCTGCTCATACTGATCACAAATCATAATCCTAAAAGGCTGACAAGCTTATTTTTATGGTTTTTTTTTCAGGATAAATCTTGTCCTTTTTTTTTTTTTTTTTTTTTTAAAAA